>VDFB02372301.1:130874-192520 GCA_007258455.2 Sequoia sempervirens | reverse complement strand
ATCTTCGACACCAAGGTGTTAACAAAGAAAGACTTGGTAGTTGCTGGTAACTTCATTACAGCAGCAAGGAGTAAAGGTTTCAGTTTAATTACTCATGAAGAAGGGGAGAATGATGATCTGGAGCTTGGTGTTTGCACTCTTGACAAACCATCCTCCGGGTGTAAAGATGTTTGGGTTCATACTAGTCAGAGTTGGGAGTTGAATTTGAAGCCACTCTTTGTGCCATCCTCCAATGTTGTTGAAGCCTTTGTGGTCAAGCTTCAAGGATTCACTAGGTGGGGTATCGGTTTCAAGAGAATGCACTTGGTTCTCACCAGCACTTGGGGATGCGTTGAGATTTCCTTCCAATATGTTGAAAAACATTTTCAGTTGGGTATCCATGCTTGGGATTCTCAACAGGGGTTGATGGAACTTATTGTATATGGAAAGGACTTTTGGAGGGATAAGGATCAAATTTCCAGTTTTGTTGGTATTGTTTCCTTCTTTTCCAGCCACCTAAGGGTTCCGTTTGTTCATCAACAAATGGATTGGAGAGAAATTTTGAGTATGGATTGGAAAGATGAACAGTTGGTTGCTCTTGGTATTGATCTTCGGCCAAGACAAGGGCAGATTTTGAGACTCGAGCTTGCTGGTTTGAGGCAGACCAGCCACCTTACATGTTGTGTTTCTCTCATTCAGGAGAATTGGTTCATCACTCCTGATCAAAGAAGTGGTAGTTTTCTCATGGAGATGGATCTAGCGTGTTTTCCAACCACTTTGGAGGTGTCACCTTGCAGCTCGATGGTCATCTCACATGCTCACGCTTGGGAATTTGAATGGTGTTGTTGTTTTCCTTTGTGTAGGACTCTAGAATCAGATTGCACTACGCTGATCCCAGCCATGATCAGCAGCAACTTTTTGTTCCTTCACACCTTTCCTACTCTCCGAATTCATCTTACGTTGGTTTGTGATGTAAACTTTGACAGTTTACTCTCAGTGTTGATTCAGGACAGCAGTCTCTCACATGCTCTGGCTTTTCATTATGAGACTCTTGGAGTTGGTACCGTAAGAGTGATTAGAAGTCTTCATGGTGGTGTTGGTATAATTCAGCTGTTACATGGTAGCTCCATGAGGAGACATGAGTATGAGCTTGTCGAGCTCTTGCAAAGGATTGCTTTCCTCTTAGCAAGAAGATTTGAAGATGTCACATTTGCTTTCAAGGCTTCGTTCGTTACCATGTGGAGGTATGCTGAGGAGGTTAATTATGAGTTGAGTGACCTATCCTTCTTCTTGCCTAGAATTGTGGTTGACAGTGGTATTGTTGTTACTATTGACTCTGGGCATCTTGGACGTGAGACGTTGCATGATATTGATCTTAGTCCTTTAAGATCTTTCAGTTTGATTATCATGAATGGTAACACTTTGGAGTTACAAGGGAGGTTAGTGCAGCACTGGCATGATGTTTTCACTAATGTGATTAGAGTGGTGCAGCAGTGGCATGGTGGGTCCTTCCTGAGATGGATTTGGGAACTTGGGATCATACTTGTTTTGGTATGGATCAGTTTTAAATTTTCTGGAGTTATGGCGATATTGCTTGAGGACAAGCAATTTTGGGAAGGGCGGACTGTAATGTCCCCATTTTTTTCAGTGATTGATAGCCTATTCCCAGTGTGCTGTCGGCTAATCAGTGGCAAAAATTAGGGTTTCGCGTTTTGGAGGATGCTTTTGCTCGAGGTTGGTTGTTTTAATGGCGGATTCTTTCTGGGTTTTCAGAGAGCTTCACAGTGGTATGTTTTTCTTGGCATTCTGAGCACCTTCAGGAATTTACTATTTTTAGTAAATTCTATTTTTAGCAGTGGTCCAGTCAGCATCATCTCAGTCAACTTTCCTCTTCAGGCAGTTCATTGGGAAATTCTCATTTTTGGCTTAAGGGGTTCATTTTGGAGAAATAAGTTATTCTTAAGTCAAAATGTTTTATTTTAAAATATCCCTTGGCCTAGTGATATAACTTAACAGTTGTTTTAAAGAAGGGGCTTTGAGGGGTATTTTCTCATGAAGGAAATATTTTAATATTTCTAAAGTTTATAATTGCTCAAGGGAAAATGGACGCCTTTTTGAAGGAGTTTATATTTTATTAAAAAAAGAAGTGATTTATATCTCTCAAGCAAAGTACGCCACTTTGAAGAAAGAGCTTTGGTCAAAGATTAAACCTAAAAGCAGCTAGGGATTAGGGCGCACTTTCTAGATGCCTCCGGAGTCTTCTCTTCATTCTATAAAGGAGGTTCCTTCTCTTCTTTGGATCATCTTTGGTCTATGCTATTGTTATGCTGCCGAAATGGTTGCTGGATTGCTTCGAGGAATGGATGCCTCCTAGCCTTGGCTCGACTTCGTGCTTGAGAGATAGCACCTAGTGGAGAAGTTTGCTTATTTTGAGTGAGTTTGTAGTGAGGTTTGCATTGTAGTGTTGTTTTGCCATTAGAAGTTCAGTTTATTGCATTTTATGTCATTTTCTGGAGTTGCTGATAACAGGGCTGAATCTGTAGTTTCACTCATAAATCAGAAAACAAAAATAATCTCATTCTGGGTATTGTGTCATTGCATCTTATTGGTAAGGGCGCCCCTTCATGAATATTTGTAGATTTTAATACGAAGCTTATGATTTTATAATGCAAATCCGTCATTCCTTGAAGGCCGTACTTTCTGGAGTGCGTTGGGATTCGTGTCAGTAATTAATAACCATTTTTAGATGCCATTTCTTATTACTAAGTTAGGCGCCATCATTTTGAGGGTCTATTGCATCAGATTTGAGATCATTTGGGTGAGAAATGAGAGAGTTATGAGCATATTGCTAGGGATCTGTGTTGCTGGTTATTTATTTAAAGTGCAGGTCTGTCATAACCAGATTTAAGAAATCTGCATTTTCTTCCTTGGATCGGAGTTAAGAAATCATTAAAGGCTTTGTCAAAGATTCCATGTTGTTGCAGCTATTTGAAGAGCTCTAATACTTGATCTTGCAGGCATTTACATATTCATTGTAAGCTGAACAGTAGTACTGTCAACATTTCCTTCAGTCTTACTTTACATTCTGTTGATGCAATTGTATTTCTGTATATCTCCGTCATATGGTAGCTCCCATTCCGTCTCGGGTTGGAAAGCACATTCTTGACGTCGAGTACTTCAGCATTCCTGCTTATTTCCTTTAATTGCATTGTAATTCCTTTTATCTCCGCCATATGGTCGCCTCAATTCCATACTGGATTGGGTAGCACATACTTGGTGTCGAGTTTGCTTTCAGTACTTGTAGCGTAGAAGATCCTCTGACCATATGTTCGTCCTTCGCAGACACATTCTTGGTTAGAGTTACCTTCAATTGCATTTTGTTTAAGGCACTGACGATCCTCTTGCCATATGACAGCCTCTCTCTTGTTGAGATTGAGTGTGCATCCTTGGCAACGAGTTAATTGTAATCTGCTGGTTTGAATTATCTAACCCTAACGGGTGTTATCTGCATTGTGGTGTATTTGGTAAAAATTGAAAAATTTGGCTCGGAATATTTCAATGGGCTTTGAGCCATCGAGATTCTACATGAGGGAAGATGTGATTTTGTACTCGAATTTGCACTCAAATCAATCAATTTAATAAAGCTACTTTTGTACTCATTTTATGGACTCATTGGATACATCTTGTCATTGAATTTTGCAAAATGTTTCTAAAGAAATTTAAGCAATTTTTAAGTTACCAAGTTTTTTGTCGAGTTTTTGCCGAGTTTTTTCTGAGTTTTTGTCAAGTCAAATTTTTGGGGTTTGGCAAGTTTTTGCCAAGTCCAAGTTTTCCAACTATGGTCAGCATTGTGTTCTTTAATCCTAGTGCTAATGGAGTACCCTATTTCTCCAATGTAAGGAGTTCCACAAAAGCAAAATATCTTTTAAACCCCCAAATTGAGCAAGCTTTTTCCAAGATAATTGGTAGAAAGGTTAGTCTAATAGTAGAGGAGAGTTTGAACATGCAAATGAGGCCTTTCTTATGAAGGATTTTGGATATAATATTAGAGAGGCCTTCTATGTAGGGAAGGCTGGCAACATAGTAAGCACCTGAGACATAAAACAAAAATTTAATCATAAAAACTTCCTCGAATTAAAAAACTTCAAGTACGAAACAGTCTCCTTACGTACCAAAAGAGCTGGATTGTCTTCCAGGTATGTCAGTCACCATCCTTCACAAATTAAATGCAAAGATATAAATTGATATTGAGCATGTTTATAATAAATTAATGACAACTTTTCAATAAATGCATGAAAGCATATAATTAATTTACCGATTAATAAAGTCCCTGAACTATAACTATAACCAGGGCCCACATTAAAATCAATGAACAACAAAATGTTGCAATCTCTCCCAGTTTGATGACAATACCAGAGAAGATACTCACGCCAAGCGGGGTCAGAAAAACTAGGGGCATCTGGATCTGTCTTTATATTCTTTTAGATTTTTGACAAGGTTAAAAGCCTTACAGATACATTCATTACGACACCCATTTTGCTTGAAAACCTAGGATAGCTAGGAGAGTTCTTGATTATAGTGTTCCCTTAATAATTTGACTGTTATGACTATCACTGTTGGAGAGAATTCAATTATCTGGCACTCAATTAGGGTGTTAGCAAACCAATAAGCACTGAAAAATCAATTTGCAAACTTAAACATGTTTGGAACAATCTGAAATAAAGATATGTATGCTCTTTCAAACACTTAAAATTCTAATTACAATTAACAGACCTGCAGATCTGATTATTTTTTATCAGAATGCATTCAAACAGGGACCCTACACAATGAATGACAGAGGAATCTCATAATTCTGACCTGCTATACCTCCCAGGGGTGTTAGGGACTCACAATGATGGAAACTTTTGCTAACAAACTTTGTCATGCTGCCCAGATTTGGGCACAAATCTGCATATGCTCCTCCAAGCACCAAATTTGGGAAAAGCGAACACAGTTGGAGCCTCAAATGATTTTGCAACTCCTTCCTTGACCTCTTAGACTGTCCTATATGGCAACATTCCCAGCAGTGGTGAAATCTAGGTGGTCGATTTGACAGTTCCTTCTTGGCATCTTACTGGATCTGACCCTGAAATGAGTGATTGGATGTGATGCATTTTGTAGTGAACTTGCCTTCGAATTCTCCCAATGGCTAGGTTTTCATACGATCTTGTGTGAGTTTTAGGTGACCCTGGTGGATGAAAAGTCAAAGACCTGGTTTAGATCGCTGCCTGTAGGCTCTTCTCCTTTCGCACCCTCAAGATGAAAGTGACCTCCTCAAGGAGTGGGTGCTAGAAGACCCTTGCGCCTGTTCCAACTTATGAAGATTGATGTCTAAAAACCTGAAAAATGAATTCAAATATTGCAGATTATCTTAGCTCTGCAGAACTTGGTTGGATTTGCCTAAAACAAAGGTAGGGTTTTTTTCCTAACCTCAATGGTGCAATTGAGGGTTTTTGTCCTTCTTGTACAGCACAAATGAAAAATTCACCAAAATCTCATTGTATCCTCCAAAAGACCTTGTTGATCAACTCATACCAGCTGAGAAAAAAGGGTATGAGGCCCCAAAATTGGGCGCCAACTTTTAAATTTGAAAATTTTACTTTATTTTATTTTATTTTATTTATTTTATTATTTATTTATTTATTTATTTGTAATAGGTCCCATGACCCACTGAGAGCCACTTTTAAACTTGAATTTTAACTTTACTTTTATTTTATATTTATATTTATTTATTCATTCATTCACTTATTTATTGATTTAATTTTATTATTATTATATAATATATATTGGCCTTTAAAAACACTATTAAAATAGAGCGAATTAGGGACGAAAAGAAGGGGACATGACAATCCTCCCTTCCCCAAATTGCTTGCCTCAAGCAATGATAAATTAAGGAGCTTCATCATTGAATCACCAAGAAGAATCATGTCACCTTGCTCATAACATCCAAACTCCACATTTAACAGGTGAAACAAACCCTACAAAGAATCATCATGAAATCTACTCCATCCAACTCTCACGTACAAACTCCCCCTTGATGAAGCCTCCTACCCAAAGCATGCAAATATACTTCTTTAAGCCCAAGAACTACCCTAGGAACTTAACACCTTGTTCCTATTGTACCCATGGGGTCATCTCATGCAATAAAGTATCCTAAACACTTGCTCCACAACTATATCCTTGGGCTCCAATGAGTCCCCTAATGTCACTGAGGGCTGGTCCCTCCAAAGTGACACAAATCAGCTTGCATGTAGGCATGCAATTTGCAGAAATGTACAGCTGTCCATGACTGAGAACATTAAGGCCAGCAATATAAAAATGATCTAACAGCTGCAATTATGACAAATCCCTGCAAAATTCAGCAATGAGATCAATGTGGAAGCAATGGGCAGCCATTCAAGGATTGAAAACTCTCCATTATCCATCACCAATTGGAGAATACTCCTTCCCATGGCTGGGAATCCTTGTAAAACAATTTCTGTGAGTGCCACTGAAGTAATGGAGAGGCTGCTAACAATGATGACAGCAGTGTTAGGGCTGAAAGGTAGGCCCATAGCTGTCCTAGGAATGCTTCCATTGCCATATGATGATAACCCTTAATCATCACTCATCCCTCTCATGCCATGTTGGTGATATTTTGCACATATATCTCGTTGCTCATGTGGTGCTATCCTAGTCGTCATGTGAACTCTTATCACTGTGCCATGGGCAGCAATTAAAATCAGCAATAGAAGAATGCTGCAGCAGTTACCATACCCTTTAAAGGTTATAAATATAGAATCTTGAAGCCCTTTACAACAGTTGATAATAGTCTGAAATCCACACCAAACTGAAAATTACTCGTTCCTACAACCAAGAACACCCATGTGGCTGCAAATGATGCCATGAAATGACTGGAAATGACAATAATAGCAATCCCAAAACTGAAAATCACATGGATATCAGTTTTTTCCATGTTCCATTTGCAATATGTGTGTCGCTTCCTCCCCTTATACCTGGTTTGTAGTTTTGCACAGTCAAAACGGAATTTGGGCTTCTTCCATTAATCTTACAAACATCCTTGAGGTACCTTTGTATTGTGGCAATAGCATTCCCCATATGAAAGATACTCCCCTTATGTCTCTTCCCCATTTCTTGGTGAGACCTCTTAATTGATCACCCCCCTAAAGATGAAATCATGAATGGAACTCCATCTATGATGCCTTGAAACACTACCTCCTTCCCCTTAGATTTCATTTCTACAATAAGCTCCCCAAATAAAAGTGACCAATGCATGAAATAATAATTACCTTGTGTTCCAATGAATTTTACCATGATACCACCAGCTGTATCTTTCAGAAAATGGCATGGATCAGATTGTATTGGGCTGTAAAGTGTAAAGTGGCTGCAACAGTCATAAGTTACTAGAAATTTCTGCCAAAACAACACCATCTAAGCTGGAATAATGGTGCTTAGTAATCCCAATAGCTGAGACCTACACACCGCATTACACAAGAAGGTATTCCCAAAATCTTCATTTTTGTAGCTTGTACCAGGTGCAAACACCTCAATAATGATAATGGGCTGGAAACTCCACCACCATGTGACTGAAGACTCCCCTTTGGCTGCAAGGAAAGTGTGGGCAGTACTGGAATTGTCAAGGGAAGTAGATCTAACATCAAGAACCATACTCATAGTGGCTCTTGGCTCGTGCCTATTGCAACTAATACTCATCCCCATTATGTCAAGTCGGTGATTCACAACAAGAAGGTTCCATCTTACAATTATTCCTTTTGGTGGCTTTCTTAGGAGTGTAATGTTGAACATATCCAAATTAGATCAAACACCATTTTGATCAAGCATCCCACCTTCAAGAAAAGATGTGATTGTCCCCTGATGATCTTTCATCCACATAATCATTGCAGCTCTTGGATCTCCTTCAACACCTTGAAGTTCTACCTCCTCTCCCTCAGATTTCAACTCCATAGTGAACTCTCCCATAGGATGTATCCTTGGCATGCCCAGTATTATGTTGAACTCTCCTATGGCATAGAAGATGTTGCATTCCATGTATCCATCCACTATGTAGGTAAGTTGTTGTGCCCACTTGTTCTTCTTATGTGATGAAGGATTCCAAACAACCATTTGAGTTTTATGACTATATCCTTGAGCCCCAATGAAACCTATAATGCTATTGTGGGCTGATCCTTCCAAAGCATGATATAAATCAGCTGGAAATAAATCATAACAGCCATGAATCACTTGGGATCTCATCCAAATCAGTACTAGGATGGCTGAAACTTTTCCACTAATATTACCATGCAAGGAAATCCTCTCAAAATGCATCAATCTACTACTGTCTGTGACTGGAAACATCAAAACCAGCACTATTAGAATGATGTAACAGCTGCAAGTATGACAGAACCATGCAAACATCAGTCATGTGAACAATGTAGAAGCAGTGGGCCACCATTCACAGACTGAAAACTCTCCATTAGACGTTACCAACTGAAAATTACTCTTTCGAATGGCTAGGAGTCCCTACCAAACCACTTGTGTGCATGCCAATGAAGTAATGTGGTGGCTGTTAACAATGATGACAGCAGTGTTAGGATTGGAGATTAGGTCCATCACTGTCATGGGAATGGTTTCACTGTCATATGGGGATATCACCTCATCATCACTCAACCTACTCATGCCTTGTTGGTGATCTCTGGCACACATATCCTGATATGGGATCATCCCATCATGCTAATGTTGTACCACACAAGCATTCGTGTGAACTTCTCCTCAGAATCTTCTTGCGGCACCTCTAACTCCATTAATAGGAACACCATGCCTCCTCAACTCATGATGATACTCTCTGCTCAATGGTAGCCTTGGAAATGAAAAATCAAGTACCATGCAATGCTGGTCCAAAATAGGCCAATATAACCACTAAAAGATGTCTCAGCCAAAGTGATGATCCTAAAGAGATCACCCAGATCCCATATGCCAACACAATCTCAAACTTGAATCAAAGAGTCCGCATGCCCTATACTACTTTGACATGACATAGGAAGAAGCAACAAATCTGAAATGTGATCATCATTTTCATACCTTAGGCTACCAACAAGGAGCTTACCCTCCTTTGCAGAAATAAGAATTGTGAAGCTACCTTCAACACTTCTATCCTTGTGATTTCAAGTATTTTCTCCAATGCGTATCCTTCCGCAATGCTACTCTAAAAAATCAATCAATGGTTCACCCTTTGGAAGTTTGAAGGATATTGCATGAATTAGTGTATCTTTCTCCATCTTGAACTCTTCACATCTGTCAAGCGATGCCTTTTCCTCCTTAGCTTCCTCCCTAATTTGCTAACACATGCAATCATTAGAAGTCAATAAAACATCTTTTACTATCACAAAATCTTTACCTTCAACTTGCATGTTGGGTCCCTTTTGTTGATGTTATTAGCAGCGTCGGGCTGCTTCTTCCAGCAAGCTCCTTACTTGTGATAAATTAAATTATAGCCTATGGCTATTTAATTTATTGAGTCTTCAAGAGGCACGATTATTGAAGAGTTACATTTATTTGTTAAGACCGACATGCTGTTATGAAGAGACATCAATTACATTTATTAATGAAGAGGCACGATGGATGAAGAGTTGAAATTTAATGAGGCCAACCTCATTCTTCATAAGGACACGATTTTCTAGAGTCGTCCTTCTTCCTTTGGGTCACGATTCTTAGATGAGATGTGTTCTCTCTTGTGGCCGACTTGTCTTGAAAGGTCACGTCCTTTCCCCACCATTTGTATATATATTCGATGATATCTCTCATTGTGGATCATTCAGAATTCATCCTAGTCCGTTCTCCATCACAAGTGCGAGTTCTTCTCAAAGCAAGTTTGAAGTCTCTTCTCTTCTCTCAAGTGTGAATTACCAAGAGCAGATTGTGAATTCATCAGCTGCAAGGTTGTAAGGTCATCAAGAGCAGATTGCGAACTCTTCAAGAGCAGATTTGAGTTGCAAGGAAGTGCAGATTATTTGTCTATCATTGCATTTTGTGAAGGTGCTGATTTTTGGCCTTGAGATTGGCCTCATTGTAAAGAGACTTGTTGCCATTATTTTTATATAATAGAGAGATCTTTGTTGCTGGGTTTTTCTCCCTCAAGAGGAGGGTTTTCCCAGGGTATTTGTTGTGTTATTGTGTCTGATTTTGAATTAATTTTCTGTGCATTACATCTGATCATAAAACTAACACCTTCAATTCTTGCTCACCAGTCTGTTCATTTTCTTGTAGCTCTAGTTCTGGCCCTTCTTCCTTGGGTTTAGTAACTTCTTGTGATTCTAATTCTAGCTTCTCTTCTTCTGTCAAGAATGACTCTTTTGGATCTTTCTCCTTGATCTCCTCCTTAGCCATCTTTCTTATGTATTCATATAGGCCTATTTTGTTGGGATACCAATCCCCGAGTGCCTCCAAGTAATCATCGAGGGGTACACTAGCTTTGAAACTAGCTGACAACCTTTGATACTGGTGAAGAATTTTGGGAGCCTCATGTTTGTACCTTTCTTTGTCCTTCTAAATTTTCATCAATAACTCTTGAACAAGATCTATGTCCTCTTCTTTTTGAAAGGGCCTTGGCTGAAAAATATTGTATTGGGCCTCTATAGAACCTTTCATCTCTACCTTCCTTGTAGACCTTCAAGTCCCCTTGATTATAATGCATCCAAAATATTAGCTTTACCCTATAGCTGGCGGGACTAAATCTCGACACCACGGTAGTGTTCCCTTAATAAGGTGACTATTATAACCATAGTTGGCATACTCGCAGAGAACTCGGCGAGTCTTAAAACTCGCGAGTTTTTTTAAAACGAGTTTTTGCAGAGTTAACTCGCCAAACTTGAAAAGCGAGTTTTTGCAAAAACGAGTTTTTTCGAGTACTTTTGAAAAAACTCGCCTACGCAGGAATAAAGGCTGAAGACGTCTTTTATTATGTTCATTTCATTTCAAAATCACTTGATACTTTGTGTGAGGAGCTAAAACCCCCCCCCCCAAGCAAGGAGATATCATTTCCAACGATTTGCCATCGAGGAGAGCGGATTCAAATGCCATTTTGTGTGGATTTTGAAGGGAAATTCGATTCACAGGTAGGGTTTTTGTTTTTGTTTTTTGTTTTTGATTAATTATTTTCTTTCATTCTTCTTGCAAAATACTCATTCCAAATTGAAAAAAAGACATGATAGAGCACAAAGAAACAATTTTTTTGCATTTAGAATCCAAAAAACAAGATTCATCACAATCTTTTGTTGATTTTTGCTGATTTTTTTCATTTTTTTCACTGTTTTTTGAAATTTTCAGACCTAGGTTCATTTTTTGTGTAGAATGATAAGATTAGTTAATAATGTTAATTGATAATTCATTTAAACACATTTGTATCAATTTAAATCAAATTTAGCTCTAGATTTTTGAAGTTTTAATGATTTTAGGTTGTTTTTTAAATTTTTTTGTATTAAAAAACTAATATGTTGTACATATTTTTGAATGTGTAGATTGATCATTGATCAGTGAATACACATTACACACTATAATGGCTTCTGGCTCTGGTTCAGGCTCAGCATCAGGTTCCGCCCCCGCCCCATCAAGTTCCACCCCTCGCACACCATCATCATGGGTTCCAGGCACTCGTCCTGCAGGGGCTAGAGACCCTACATGGAAATATGGTGTCAGAGGGCCAGTGCCTGGAACAGTTGTTTGCGGTGAATGCAAAAATACATATCATGGAGGCATAAATCGCCTCAAATACCATCTAGCAGGCATTCCTCAACGTGATTCCAAGGTTTGTGAGAAGCCCAAAGAAGAGATTAGAAGAGAGATGCTTGCCCTACTTTCACTTGCTGAGGAAAAAAAAATGCAAAGGGAGAGGGCTAAAAAAGCCATAGCAGCATCCATAGCCAGTGCTAGTGGACATGCGCATGCCCATGGGACTCAGGAGCACGGGGTCGAGCACATGGAGATAGAGTCAGATGAGGATGCAGATATTATTGGCATTGTGGGCTCTCTTCATGGTCCACGGATTCGCATTCATGGCACATCCTCCACAGCCACATCGGCTAGGCCCCCCTTGTCCTCTAGTTCGACTAGAGTGCCAATGCCACCACCACCTTCATCTTCACGCAACCCACAAAGTTTTTTTGTGCCAAGAAACACACCAGGAGCACAGGGATCATTGGAGGCTACAGGGTGGAACAAGGAGGTGCATGAACATGCCAAAATGGCATGTGCTGATTTTTGGTATTTCAATAACATACCATTCAATGTGGCGAGTAGTCCCTATTGGCACAATATGGTCACTTCATTGACAGTTGCGGGAAAAGGCTTCAAGCCACCTTCTCGCAAAGATTTGAGTGGGAGGTAAGTGACAAGTCAACTTAAATTTTATGTTCTTTAATTTAAAATTTAAATTACTTTATTATTTATGTTGAATTCAAGCTATTTTTTGTTTAAAACTTACAATTTTGTACTTATTTAATTATTTTACTTTGTACTTGCAGTTTGCTCACAAATGCAACCGAAAGGGCAATGCATGTGGTGGAAGAGCAAAAAACTAAATGGAAGAAATTTGGCTGCTCAATTCTTTCTGATGGGTGGACGGATGGGAGAAACCACACCATCCTTAATTTTTTGGTTGCTTCCAAAGGTGAAGTTGTGTTTTGGAAGTCGGTGGATGCTTCCAACAGGATAAAAACTGCAGATACATTGTGTACGTTGTTGGATGAAGTTGTGATGGAGGTGGGGATTGCTAATGTGGTGCAAGTCATCACAGATAATGCAGCAGCGTATGTGGCAGCTGGAAGGATGCTTGAGAGTAGACATCCATCACTCTTTTGGTCACCTTGTGCGGCTCATTGCCTTGACCTTCTTTTGGAGGACATAGGCAAACTTGTTTGGGTGGCACCGATTGTAGATGATGCAAGGAGCATCACAAAATATATCTACAATCACCCTTGGGTTCTTAATTTGATGAGAGAGCATACGCAAGGGAAGGAGTTGGTGAGATCGGGTGCCACAAGGTTTGCAACAATTTTCCTAACGTTGCAAAGCATTTTGGATTCTTTGGGCTCTCTAAAACAAATGTTCGTGAGTCAAGCATGGAATGACTCCTCATATTCAAAGAAGGCCGAAGGAGATAGAATTTCTGCAATAGTCTTCGACCCCTTGTTTGCACAAAAAGCTACAGAGATCGTGAGGGTAACTTCAAAACTTTGATTTTAATTTTAATCTCAAGTTGAATATAAATATATATTTTTTA
Source organism: Sequoia sempervirens (assembly GCA_007258455.2). Classification (NCBI taxonomy): domain Eukaryota; kingdom Viridiplantae; phylum Streptophyta; class Pinopsida; order Cupressales; family Cupressaceae; genus Sequoia; species Sequoia sempervirens. The sequence continues at coordinate 179,229 of VDFB02372301.1, read as the reverse complement.
ATTTAACTTTAAGCCTTTCATTATAAATTTCTAACTTTGATCTTTTTGTATTTTTAATCTAGGTGTCGGAGCCCTTGGTTAGAGTCCTCCGCTTGGTAGATGGGGATGAAAACCCAATGGGATACATTTATGAGGCCATGGATAGGGCCAAGGAGGCCATCAAAAGTTATTACATGGGGGACAGCCTCAAATTTGATCCCATATGGGAGATTGTTGATAGGAGGTGGAACAATCAACTCCACCAACCCATCCATGCAGCAGGGTACTTCCTCAACCCTTCTTATCTCTTCTCAGAGAGCTTCTCTGATCCTAATGGAGAGGTTATGGAGGGGCTCACAACATGCATTCAGAGGATGGAACCCGAGGTTGCAGTGAGAGACCTCATCGTCAAGGAGATGGATATATACAGGGAGGCAACTGGTAATCTCTTTTCTTCGGAGCTGGCTGTTAGAGGAAGAACCACTCTGCCACCAGGTATAAAATTCAGAGTCTTTAAATTTTAAGTTTATTTCACATGCATCTTAGAATTTGATAAAATGTGTTTTGACTTTTGACTTTTGAGTCTTTGACTTTGTTTTCTAACTCTTCAATTTTGTTTTTGTTTTTTGCAGATGTTTGGTGGAAAAATTGGGGTGGAAAAACCCCAAATCTACAAAAAATTGCCCTCCGTATTCTATGTCAGCCTTGTAGTGCATCCAATTGTGAGCGCAATTGGAGCTTGTTCGAGTCCATTCACACGAAAAAGAGGAACAAGTTAACACAAAAGCGCCTCAATGACTTGGTCTTTGTGCAATACAACCTTCGGTTGCGCATAAAGAGAGTTGAAGAAAAATCACAGGATCCTATTGACTTAGATGAGATAGATCCTTATAGTGATTGGACAGGGCGAGAGGAGCAGCCTCCATTGTTTAGCGCAGATGAAATCCTTGACTTTGAGAGAGAGGCAATGGAGGATGTGGGTGCATCAGGAGTAGGAGATGTAGGGTTGGATGAGATCCAGCCAGAGCCAGAGCCAGAGCCAGCAGCAGTAGCACCGCAGCCACCACCACTAGCACCACGCACACGTGGCAGGACTAGAGGACCCACCCCTTCTTCCCTAGCTGTTGCTAGACTAGGGAAGAGGAAAGCCTAGCATGTTGTATTTAGTTGTTGTTTAGTATTTGCTTCTAGTTCTAGTTTTACTGTTTTCATGTATCAGACTTTCAGGCTTTTAGCCATCGGGATTCCGCATGAGAATGCGATTTTGTAATCAATTTACATTAAAGTCAATCAAAATTAATAGAAAACACTTTTGTACTCATTTATGGATTCATTGGATTCATCTTGTCATTGAATTTTGCAAAAAAAATGTGTTTTTAATGAAAATTAAGCAATTTTTTCATTTCCCGAGTTTTTTGCCGAGTTTTTTTCGAGTTTTTGGCGAGTTTTTAAAAACTCTCCAATTTTTCCCTTGGCGAGTTTTTGTTGGGGCGAGTTTTCCAACTATGATTATAACTACTACTGGGAGAGAGAAATCAGTTATCTGGCACTAAGTTAGGGTGTTAGCAGACCAATATGCACTAAAAATTCAATTTGCAAACTCAAACAGGTTTGGAACAATCTGAAGTGAAGATATGTATGCTATTTCAAACACCTAAAATTCTAATTACAATTAATAGACTTTTAATAGGCTTGCAGATGTGATTATTTCTTATCTACAATACATTCAAACAGGGACTCTACACAATGAATGAGAGCGGAATCTCACAATTTTAACCTACTACAACTCCCGAGGGTGTTAGGGAATCACAACAATGTAAACTTTTGCTAACAAACTTTGATATGCTACCCAAATTTGGGCACAGATCTGCATATGTTCCTTCAAGGCTTATATTTGGGAAAACTGATTGTAGATGCAACCTCAAAATGGTTTGCAGCTCCTTCCTTGATCTCTCAAACTGCCCTATATGGTGACTTTTCCAACGTTGGTGAAATCTAGGTGGTCAATTTGACAGTTCTTTCTTGGTGTCTTCCTAGATCTGATCCTGAAATGAGCAATCAGATGTGATGGATTTCGTAGTGAACTCGCCTTCAAATTCTCCTAGCGGCTATGTTTTCATATGACCTCCTTGTGTGAAGTTTAGGCAACATTGGTGGATGAAATGTCAATGACCTGGTTTAGATCACTACTTGTAGGTTCTTCTCCTTTGGCACCCTCAAGATGAAAGCAACCTCAAGGTGTGGGTGCTACAAAACCCCAACACCTGCTCCAACTTATGAGCAACAATGTCTAAAACCCTGAAAAATGAATTCAAATATTGCAAATTAGCTCAGATCTGCAAACCATAGTCGGATTTGCCTAAAACACAGGTAGGGTATTCATCCTAACCTCAAAGGTGCAATTGAGGGTTTTCATCCTTCTTACACAACACAAATGGAAAATTCACCAAAATCTTGTTGTATCCTCCAAAAGACCTCACTTATCAGCTTATACCAACTAGGTGGAAAGAGTCCACGGCCCCAAAATTGGGCACCAACTTTTAAATTTGAAGATTTCGCTTTATTTTATTTTATTCTATTTATTTTATTATTTATTTATTTATTTGAAATAGGTCCCATGACCCAATTTGAGCACCAACTTTAAACTTTAACTTTTAACTTTATTTTTATTTTATATTTTGTATTTTATATTTATTACTTCATTCATTTGTTTATTTTTATTTTTTTATTATTTATAAATTAATATTATATAATATATATTAGTGTCTAAAAACACTATTAAAATAGGACAGATTAGGGATGGAAAGAAGGGGACATGACATTGGTCAATATGTTCCTTATCACAAATGTGATAAGCTTGGGTGGTTAGCATCTTTAGGGTACTAGCTTTTTGGCCAAGATGATGGTGAGAGGAAGCATGAAGGTACAAGCCGATATGAGTGGATTTTCTATAGACTCAATGAGCAAGGGATCCATCATCTTTCCTAATGATAAGGACATCTAGGAAAGGAAATTGGTTGTTGGATTCCAACTCTTTGGTGAATTGGATGTAATCAACTAAATTATTAAGATACAAGTGGAAGTGGTCTAATTAATCAAGGCTATGAGGCCAACATATGTTAGTATCATCAACATAACATTCCTACCATCTAGGCTTGAGGGGAAAGGAGTTTAAGGCTACTTCCCCAAAATGTTACATATATAGGTTGGCTACAAAAAGGGACAAAGGAGAACCCATGGCAACTCCATCAAATTGCTCGTAGACTATATCCTAAATGTGAAGAATGTGGAATGCTAGCATAACTTGACAAAAGAAGCAATTTCATCATTGATTTTGCATCTAATTAGCTATAAAGAATCAGAGACAAGGACTTTGGTAAATAAGGACAGCACATCAAAGCTAACTTCAATATCATTATTATCTTCTACCTTTTTGTCTTGTATGAATTCGACAAAATGGGTAGAGTCCTTGATAAAGGAATCTAACTTCCATACCAAAAGAGATATCAACTCGGCAAGGAAGGCAACTAGCTTGTAGGAGGGTGTGCAATGGGCAATGTCAACGATTGACCTAAGAGGAATGTCAAGTTTATGGATTTTGGATGCACCATAAATACACGAGGTGATTTCTTTATTAGGAAAGAGGTGTTTCTTGGTAAGGTCATCAAAGGATGAATGCACAATGGCATTCTTGACCTCTATAAATATTTGAGATGGGATTTGGGGGGCGGGGAGTGAGGGGGGGTGTGGGGGGCCAAGCTTTTTGGAAATATAATCTTGTTTGTTTATGATGATAAGAGTGTTTCCTTTATCAGCTTTAACAATGAGGATGTCTTTATTTCTTGTGAGTTTCTTGAAGGGGATAAACTCATGTTTGGGAACATTCAACTTGTGTCGTTTTGCATGTCTAAGCATAGCACACAATGTTGTCTAAAGTCATTGATCACAACATTAGGAACCAACCAAATGATATTTTCAATTTTGATCAAAAGATCCACCTTTGGAATGGACAATGGGGTAATAGCAAAGCCAAAGATTCTTTTCAAAGAGTTGAAGGCTAGAGGATAATTGTAAAGATTAGAAACATTAACAATGAGCTTATTCTTCCAATCCTCAATCATTTGAGAGGACAAGAATTAAATTTGGTGGAGCTTGAAATAAGAAACGTTATAACCCAACAAGAAAAACAAAGAGATGAGGAAGAGCGAGGAGGGAGAATTGAAGAAAGCTCATTAATATACTTCTACTTCTTCCCAACAACACGATTGAATTCCTTCTTGGCAACACAAGTATACTCAACTTTGGCCACCCCACAACCACAAGGGAAAATGCACATTTATATGGAGACCAAGGAGCACTTCATCTTCAAATGTCCAATTTATTATGAGATCAAGGAGAGATGTTATTGCCTCTATAGAGACTGGAGCAACATTCTCTCTAAACCAGTGTGTATAGCCCTCTATCTACAAGAGGTTGTAACTCTTTGGTATAGATCCTTACAAGGAGTCTCTACGAATCCTACAACCCTCAAGTTGATCACCTCCTTCCAACCCACCCAATAGACTAATGGATTTAAACAGCCCTTGGATACCACTACTTCACACATAGATGCAGGTAAAACTATGAGACATGATTTCTCATAACTTTGTCTCAATATGTTCCCCCTCAACAACATGGTTTTTCTTCTTGTTAGAAGTGCAATTTGGCTCCTTGCAACATAGATCCACTCATCTTCAGCCACCCACCCAACCACAACAATGGACATGTATTATGATTTTCCTTCACTAATACCGAAGTTACTTCCACCTTGGATGTAAGGTGTGATGCTAGAGGGAGTACCACCCAACCACAACAATGGACGCATAGTATGAGTTTCTTCACTAATACCGAAGTTACTTCCACCTTGGATGTAAGGTGTGATGTTAGAGGGAGTACCTTGCTTCCTCTCAAAAACCCCAGCCCCACACCCCGCCACCCCTCAACTCTCCTAGCCTCAAGCACTCCCCAATGAACACTACCATATCTTGTCTCAATCCTTTCATAGTGATCAACAATGACACTAATGACTCCATTTCAAGCCTAGACTATGATTCTCAATAAGACTTTTGTCTCTCCAATTCTCCTTAGCTTATGTTCTTTAGGGTTCTTGTTCCCTCTAATTGGCAATTTGTATTGGTTTCTTTAACGCCTATGTTAGTGGTGCGCAACTATATTTATTTTATATTCGATTGTTTATGGTTTTTTGCTCTTCCCCTTAGTGGGCCTGTCTAGGATTCTCTCAAGTCTCATAACTTTCTATTATAAACTAGTTTACTCTTGAGTCCCTTTGACCAACTTTTGGACATTTGTGGACCTCTCTCTCTCCATATATACATATAATAGAAAGTAGACACAAGACCTCAAAAATAAAAGAGGATAGAAGTTAAAACACAATTGATTCCCTATATATATTTTTCATATTTTACAAAGTAGACACAAGACCTTAAAAATAAAAGAGAATAGCAACTAAAACATAACAGAATCCCTATATATAAACTATATATACATGCAAAAAAATTCAAAATAAAATCCTACAATAAAAACTTAATCACATACATCACATGAAATGCTAGTACCTGCATATACCTCTGTCTTGGTTTCATCCACCCTCAAAGACAACTCTATAGGTTCCTCATTCGTAGGATCTTGATTGCTTGCCATCTGTTCCAAATTCTCACTTGTTACTATAATTCTGACTACCAGATTGGTCCCCTCGAGCTTAAATTACATGTAAAATGTTTCTATCCTGCAAAAATTATTAAGGTAAAGGTTAAGTTTCAATACCACTCAGCACTTTCAAAATATAATCTTGTTTTATGGCTAAAAATTTGCTTTGTGTGTTAACTTTATACTGCTATATTGAAGCAATAGAAAGGTAATGCGTAAATTGAAAAAAACCATACATCAATTATATGTGGCTATGAATCTATGATCAAGCAATTTAAATGATATAATAAAAATTACAATATGAAAATATATTCTAAAACCTAACCCAACTTTGAATACAAAATCAAATGCTTGACCAAATCCATTTACTATTTTGTGCAAAACCTAATAAGCACACAACCTAGTGACAGCCTCTCCTTGTTATTACAAACAAAAATTACTAATGATATAAAACATGACCAAATAAAAATAGTTTGTGTCAAAGACTAACCTTAGTTTTTCTAGAAAAATTGTAACTGCCATTGCCAAGTTTCATAAAGAAAGTTACATCATTGCAAAGTAAACCATCATCAAGAGAATGAAAATTTAATGCCAACGATTTTACCAATGATAAGAATCCCACTAGATCTTAGGCTTAGAGAAAAAGAAGGAATCAATTTGAATACACCTAGAAATAAGTGCTGAAAGCTAGAATACATAAATAAAGCCTTAGTGGCAAGTAGCATAAAAATGGAGTGATTAGACTTAGGAAACAATTCATTCCAACTAGCTCCCACTAATGTTTTAAGAGAAAGGGACTGTGGTATGGATAGCTAAAAATAAAATTGGGTGATATTTAAACATATCAAGCAAAAACTAAAAAATAGATCAGTAACTCATTCCATATTTCAAGGATTTATCAAATGAAATCCTTGCACAAGCAAGACACCAAATTAGATTTCCTCTCTGATTATGTCAAATTATTACTGCTTTCAGTTTTTGAGATCCCTCTCTCCATATGATATCAAAAATATATCATAAGATCCTTCAAATGGTATTTGTATCTTAAATAAACAGCTGTGTTACTTGTCGTCGTGAATCTTGTACCATTCTGTGTCTAAGTACCACAAAGATGCCACTATCACCTGCATATACAAATCAAGTCTGATAAGCAATCGCATGAATAATCAAAGTCTGGACATGCAAATCATATGAAAAAATATTTCATAAGTTAAGAAATGTTACAAATGTAGACAACCTCGAGTTAACAGCAGCAAAGGAGAGAGATAAATGGTTCAACAGCAATGCTGACCAATAGCCAACAGATGTCATTAGAAGAGATCAGACAAACTTATACATCTTTGAGGCCTTATTGGACTCAGACATAGGGGAGCAGAGGTAGATACAGGGGAAGAAAAGGGACAACTCACCGGTGAAAAAGCAGCAGAATAAGGATGGACAACAGTGGGTTGGATTACTTTAGAATAGCTAATCAAATATTAGTGGGAGTATTAGGCTGAAGTAAATCAGTTGGAAGCTAAACTCTACCTCCAAAGTTAGCCATTACTCACAAGCCAAGAAACTAAAAAAACATAAAAAAGTCATATGTCAAGCAAAATCCAGAGACTTGGCCAAATGCAAGACCAAGAGGATTGAAGTAGAAACTTTTTCAAAAGTAATACAAGATCACAATCCTAAAATAATGATGTATGTCAGTCAGACGGTAATTGTGGAGAACCTAACAAAGAAATTAGTATATGATTGTTTGTCTTTATCTCCATGACTCACATCTAATCCTTTGATGTAAATGCCCTTGCCTTAGTGGCTTAATATTGTATTTCTTTTTGAACTATGATAGAATTTTTTTTGCCTCGAGAAGAAACATGCTTTATAAGACATGGAAAACAAAAAGATAGAAGTACAAGAGGCAAGAAGCATAATACAAATACAACCATTTACATGATTAGCACAGAATCTCTCTTCTGTTTTGGATAGGCAATCTACTGGTGCTGTGGTTGTTAGAAAAGAGAACTGGGACTTGTAAATGAAAACACATGTTGTCAAGCAAATTAAAATTGTATCTACAGTTTAAGAAAATGGCTGATGACTAGGCATGCACCATTAATTATACAATTCACTTAGTAGTTAATGTAGCTTCAAGTTATGTGATCCAGCTATGATGGCTTTGGAAGCACCACATTTCCATACAAGTACAAGAACTCAAACCAGGCCCTCCTTGCCCACCGATACTACCATAATTACCGGAGTTTGAAAACTCTACCCAGTTTGCAGGAAGGAGGTTCACCAAAGTTTGGGATTATTGGTAAAGTTTAAAAGGCTCAAATAATAGGAATAAATAAAAATATAAATTATTGAACCCATGACTGAGAATGATTACCAAAACAAATATATGCATCTTAACAATCTTGATAGTTATAAAATAAACAATAAGGGGAAACAAAAAATGATGTGTGTGGGAGGAGATGGTTGCTGCATGAACTTGCCTGCATTGTTCTTATTATTTTTATTATTTTACTTCTGTTTTTGAGTGCCCTAAAGTGATGACATATGACTTATAGTTATTTTGATTCTTTTCACAAACACAAGGGACCAAAACTACATTGTTTGCCTCCAAGCTGCCATTGTTGGTTTTTAAGGTTGCTGCATTTTTCTTCAAAGGTGAGGGCTACAAGAGAGAAAAATCTACACAAACAGTGGAGAAAGAGCCACACAAGGAAGACATCCATCAAAGATAAGTGAATCTTGTAATTTTTGTCAAATTTTGAAGTTTTTGAAAAATTTCAGTTCTTTTTCAAAAAAAATCTTAATAAGTTATGAATTTTTTTTAAACCTTTTATGCATAATAAGGATAACATTATAATGCCCTTTTTTCTTATAAGTTTTGTCATATTCATACAAAATGGATGGTAATTTTAGTTCAGTTGCCCTCGATGCAAATAGCTCATTTAAATTTGATGCAGTGTCACTTTTTTGTTAACATACGACAATGATTGAACAACTTTTTACTGGCAAGGTTATTATTGGCATTGTAGCCAATGTAGAAGTGAGTATAAGAGTTCGTACAGTCAAATGAAAGCTCACCTATGCATTATTTCCGTCTTGGAAATAAGAATTTGTCAAGGGCCAAATAAAAAAGGGTTGCCAAAGTAACAAATAATGCGGTATATTAAAGAACAAGAGGATGCCAACATGGTAAGCAATAGGTCAAAGGAAAGAGCACATCATCTTGCCAAGAAAGGATTGTAGAAACCTCCTAATGGCTTATCACAATTTGTTGGCCCACATCCTTTCATGCCATTGCCCCCATCTTCCCACGAAAAGACTACCCCCTTTCTTTCATGTAAAAGAGGCCCATTGGAAAAGGCCTTCAAGAATGAAGTGAAGAAGGTTGCAAATGAGAGCATTGTTGTAGCATTTATGGCAATGCACTTCCTTTCAACCTTGTTAGATCACCATATGATGAGCACACAATTATACTAAGACGGGAGGGGGCGAGGGGGGCATGAATCAGTATAATACAATATTTTACCTTTTTCAATCTAACAACCACAATGATATCAATTGCACAATATCATTCACATAAGATCTAACAATTATGCAGCACAATAGGAACACACGATTTACATGGAAACCCTTACAGGAGAAAACCACAGAAAAATATTGCTTTTATATAAATCTCTTTTACAATCTTTGTAGACACCAACCCACTAGAGACACTAATCCCCACTTATAGAATTTGTAGGCACCAACCCACTGGAGACACCAATCCCCACAACTGAGCACCAACTCAGCAAGAGACACAAATCTCTTTGATATGAGGCCTATAGAATTTGTAGGCATCAACCCACTGGAGACACCAATCCCCACAACTGACCACCAACTCAGCAAGAGACACAAATCTCTTTGATATGAGGCACCAACCTCTTCAATAGAATCTTGTCTTCTCAAGAATAAATCTTCTTTACAAATAGCCTTTGATGATCTTCTTTTACATTTTCCTCCTCAATTATATCTGCATATACATCTCTTTTACATCTGCATATATTATTCTTATAATTCTGCCATAAACGCTTCTTACAATCTGCCATGAATCCTTTTTACAAGTCTGCCTTCAACCTTTCTTTAATGGTCTTCCTTTTATCTTCTTATTTGCTGATCTGCAAGTGTTAGTCTTATATAAACTCTTATTCCTCACACACCTTCCTCTTATTTAACTTCACATTTCACACTTCTCACTTCTACTTGCAATTAATTATCTTTTATATCTTCATCACCTAGTGAAATGATGCAGCTCTTAGAGTAGATATGTCTCTTCAATATATATGTGTGTGTGTGTGTGTGTGTGTGTGTGTGTGTGTGTGTGTATTATTTCTTAAATGGTCATAGCTCTTCAACATGTCTCTTGACTATTCTTAACCATATCTTCAATTAATATTCATTCACTTCATTCTTCTATATTCCTCTTATTTACTTCATGCTATAGATTATAATTCTATACACTTCTTCTTTGAATGATAAAACCTTCTCTCTTTTATTTCTTGCTCACTCTTGAATGATAAAATTTTCACACTCTTCATCTCATGGAATGACTTCTCTTATATATCTTGTCTCATGATGAGACAAAACCCTTCACCATTCCCTTGTGACTCTTGGTTAAAACTAATCTTTATTTAATTAATTAATTATTTTTCCTTACACTCACTTCTCTTTCCTACTCTTACTTAATCTTCTCACATCTCGCACACACTCATATTCACCACAAATTTCTCACTTCCTTTTTATATCTTCATGCCTCTATGAAGAGATACATCCTTTCATAATGACCCTTCAAATAGTCATGACTCCTCTTAAATAGCAATTGCTACCTTTTCACACATCCACAATAATATACTTTTATCCTCCACACACTTTTCTCTTGACTAATAGATCTTCCTTTCTATTCCACACACATCTCTCTCTTACTCACCATAAACTCTATTTATATCTTTACATCTCAATGAAGAGTTGCATCTCTTTGAAAAGAGATAACTCTTTAAAAGGATATGTCATTTTGCTATGACTAATTGCTGCCTTTTCTAATACTTTTTCTTTCTCTTTTTTATTTCTCCTCAATGGCTGCCTTTGAAAGATCTTCTATTATTTTCTTCCTTCAAATCCGCTTGTGCTTGTATAATGTATCTTATTATTCTCCGCACTTTCCACAATTCTTTCTCTTTTAATATCTTCTTGCCTCTATGAGGGGAGACATCTCTTAACAAATAGACACAAACTTTATTAACCATTTAAAACCTTTGGAAATAAATCACACCTCTTCACTAAATGATGTATTCTTAATGAGTGTGTTCCACATCACCTCCAATTACACTTTTTGTGATCTTTTTCCTTTGACACAACTGACAATAGTCTCATTCATTCGCTTTGACATCAGTGACAATATTCTAACAATCTCTCATATTCCTTTGACATCAATGACAATCAATTCCAACACCTTAGTGATAGGATACGGTGACAGCAATTACCAACACACTTATTGATTACATAAGTCATAAGTATGAAAAGGTGTGCACCACTTCATTGACCAAGAAGAAAGCTTCCATAGAGGCATCACTAAGAGTAATCAAGGATACGTGGCCGAAAATAAGTGTGTCTATAATATTTTATGAATGGAAAGATTGCAAAAATAGACCACTAATCAATGTCATTGCAAATCTTCCCTAAAAGGGCGATGGTTTTGAATATAGTAGATTGTGAGGGGCAAGTGAAGAATACAATTTTCATTGCCAATATCCTCATACAATTCGTTGAAATTGTGGGCTCACAAAATGTTGTCCAAGTCATAATGGACAACATTAAAAATTGTAAGCAATTGGTTCTAAAGTGGAGGGTACGTATGGGCATATTTTTTAGACACCATGTGTTGCCCACGCACTCAACTTGATATTGCAAAAGATTGACACAAAAATCAAGTGGTCAAATAAATCTACACGAAGGCTAAGGAGATTTAAATATTTGTGACTAATCACCATATGTCGCAAGGCATCTTCAAGACCTTCTCCAACTTGAAGTTGTTGAAAGTAATTTAAATTTTATTTCTTATTATTTTTTAATTTTTTATTGTTGATATGTGACATGTCATCTACCTTTAGTATTTTAATTTGTTTTGTTTTGCACCATATTAGGTTGTCAAAACTCAATTTGCACCACACACAATTGTCTCAAGACGACTTGTGAAAGTGCGAGATGCATTGAGCACTATGGTCATCAACACTCTTTGTAGTCTACGGAAACAATCAAGTATAAAAAGAGCCCAAAAAATCAAAGCATTGATCCTAAATGATGAGTGGTGGACTCATGGGGAATATGTTTTGAGTTTCATTGAGCCCAACATCATCATTATTGAGTATGTTGATACAAATTGCTCATGTTTGGTGAAATTTATGATGGCATTGACTCCATGATTGATAAAATAAGAACCATTGTAGAAGCCAAAGAGCATGACCACACAAAGCATTTTTCAAAAGGTGCAAAAGATCATTATTGGTTGTTAGAACAAGATGATTGTGCCCTTGCATCTCCTAGCATTTGCTTTGTCTCCAAAATATTATTGCTCAAAGATAGTTTATTTTCCAAGGAGGATGGCACCATATAGGGATGAAGTAGTTGTTGTTGGCTACAAAACTACATTTAAAAGAATATTCCTAGGTGGAGATTGTAATGTCCCCTTCTCGAGCATGATCTTTCCAGTGACCGTTGGCCTATTCCGGAGACCCGTAGGCTATTCGAAAGGTGAAATTAGGGTTTCATGTTTTGAAGGATGCTCTTGCTCGAGGTTGGTTGATTTAATGGCAGATTCTTTCTGGGTTTTCAGAGTGCTTCGCAGTGATATGTTTTTCTTGGCATTCTGAGCATCTTCAGGAATTTACTATTTTTAGTAAATTTTATTTCTGGCAATGGTCCTATTGGTTTCGGCACGGTTGGCTTCTTACTTCAGACTGATCAGTTGACTTATTCATTTTTGGCTTCGGGGTACAACTGGAGAGATAAGTTGGAATTATTTTAATTAAGTCATGTTTTAATGTTATATTTTAACATTGACTCCCCTTGGCCTAGCTACTTCACTTTAAGTTGTTTTAAAAGATGTTCTTTATGGGTGGGCGCCTCATTGAAAGAAATTAATTATATTTCTTATAAAGAAAAGTTTAATCAAGCATAAATGGACGCCAACTTCAAGGAGGAAATAAAATGTTAATTAAAAGTCAAAGTTTTGCTTGGAAAAGTGGGACGCCATCTATTGGAGGATTAGGGTTTGGTTCAAGAATGAAGATTAGGGTTTCGTGAAGGGTCAACGGAAAATTATAAAAGGAAGCCATTGGTTCTCATTTGGATTATCTTTTGTCTACAGGAATGTTATGCTGTCGGATTGGCTTTGGGATTGCTTCGAGGAATGTACGCCTCCTAGCTTGGCATTGCTTCTCGTTTGAAAGATAGCGAGTAGTGGTGAGATAGTGTAGTTTGAATGCTTTATTGTAAGATTTCTGCATTTTAGTCTTTGTGAGGTTTTGTAAATCAGTTTATGCATATTAGTGAGTTTCTGGAGTTGCATATTCATTGTAGCAGATTGTCGTTTTTAATCACAAGTCAAAAAATACAAAAAGAGTGCTTCTGGGTATTGTCTTATTCTCTTTGTCTGTAAGGGGCGACCCTTTTCCCCAAAGTTGTAGAATTTTTAATGAAGGCTGTGATTTTTAAAGGCAAATCGCCGCTCTTGCTGGGCCGTACCATCTAGGTTTGCATTGGAATTCGTGCATAAATAATATAAAGTCTTTTGCCTAGTTTTTTGTGCTCTATCTTGGTCGCCTTCATCATTAGGGTCTTTTGTTTTTCGTTTCACATCAATTGAATGAGTTATGAGAGAGATACGTCCATTTTAGTATGATCTCAGGTTGCTGGTTTTACGTTAAAAGGTGCAGATCTGATTTGACCAGAATCTTAAATCTGGTTTTTGAGAGAAGAAATCAGTCTTGGTATTTTCATTAAGCAAGGAGAATTCTCTATTTGAATGCTCGTTGAATTGTTCTAACTCTATGCTCTTGGAAGGCGAATTCTCTATCATATTGTAAGCTGACAGTAGTACTGACAGCAATTCTCAATCTTGCTTAATCATGATTTGTAATGCTCATCTTTACATTCTATAATTGCTTTGTAATATTTACATCTCCACCCTATGGTAGCTCCTTTCCCACTCCGGGTTAGAAAGCACATTCTAGGTGTCGAGTACTTTCAGCATTCTAGCTTATTTCCCTTAATCACATTGTAATTCTTAGCATCTCTGTCATATGATAGCTCCCATTCCATCTCGGTTTGGAAAGCACATTCTTGACGTCGAGTTATTTCAGCGTATTAGTGATAGGGATCCTCTGACCATATGATCGTCCTTCGCGGGCACATTCTTGGTTAGAGTTTTTGTATAAGCATTTCAATTCAGATCCTCTAACCAATGCTCACACCTTGCCCACATCGGGATCCTGGTGTACATTCTGGTTAGAGTTGTTTCAGCATCGATTTGGTTTAGAGCTAACCTTAACGGGTGCAAATTGTTTGTAACTTGCAATTGAAAAAGTTGAAAAAAATTGGCTCGGAATATTTCAGAGATATAGGCCACTTCGTATCTTCAAAGAATCATGATGTTTGCACTCTTCAAAAAAAAGTACAAAACATGCTCATAAATGGTTGTACATACATGGTCAAGGCTCTATTTATTTGCAAGCTCTTGCAATAAAAGTTCTCTTTCAAGTATGCATCTTTTTACTTTCTAACTTTCTCATTTTTCATTCACTGTTATATATTATAATTTGTAATTTATGTTTGGTATCTAATTGGGATCTAACTCATGAGTGTGTCGACTTAGACACTACAATTGCACAACTAACTAAAGTCTCCACAGATGAGGCAGCTTCTGCACATGACATGGTTGTAGCTAATTGTAGTTCAAATGAAATTGAACTAATGTTTACTTTAATTCTCTTGATGAAGAGCAATATGAAGATTATTAAATATTGATTGTAATTTTCATTGTGTATTGACATTTGACAAATCATTGAAACATTAATTTATAAATATTCTCATTTTTGCAAATTATGAAGCATTTAAATATATTATTTATTGGCAATTATGAGTATCATTGTTTTTATATTTTATAATTTAAAAAAAAAATTAATATATATACACAAACCCATACTTGTACCCAAGGAAAAAAAAATCCATACCGTCGTACCCATACCCATCCCTCTACTAGGACCGGCAACTTAGATTTTTCTTTATATATTTGTATTTTTATTGCAAACTAAAAAGTAAACAAACCTGAAAGAATATACTAGATTTAGGTCACATTGATCTACAGAACATGTAGTGCCTGGACTTAGACCAAACAAAAGTCATGGCTTGTCAAACATAGTAGCTATGATATTATACTTAGAGCAATTAAAGGATAACATAAAATTAAGCCGCAAATATTTATAAAATTAGCTAGAGATGAAAAGACCCTAACCATAGTTGCAAGACTCGCCAAAAACTCGGCGAGTTTACAAAAACTCGCGAGTTTTTTTGGCTGGCGAGTTTTCCAGGCAATTGTACGCCGAAAAAACTCGCCGTACTTTCTGGAAAAACTCGCCGTACTTTTGGCGAGTTTTTCCAAAAAGTACGGAGAGTTTTTGAAAAAAACTCGCGCAATCTGGAAGATGCCCAGGTAGCCAGCTAAAAAGGCATTTTGAGTTATTTTTTTCATTCATTTGCGTGCTCTGCTTCAGAGAAACACTAAAATGATGTGTTCCATGAAGGTTTGTGTGGCTTTGATGGTCTTAATTTGTGTTTTATTGTTAATGCAAAATGATGTACACCATGAAGGTTTGTGGGGTTTTGGAGGTCTTAATTTTGTTATGGGCTCGACTCCTATCAGCTGACAGGCCTTCGCCCCGGATCTCTCGCCGCCTCGACTCGGGCCGCCTCCACTCGGAAGGGCTCGGACGTGCGGCCCTCTGCGGAGGGCCCTGATCCAGAAGCCCCAGAGAGGGCGTTGACCGCACCTGCCCAGAGGTAGGGCACTGCCCCTTGACCCCACTAAGGGCGCTGTCCCTCAAACCCATTGGGGGCATTTCCCACAAACTCCCATTGAATTCATTTGATTTTCTAGGTACTCTCCACTAGTTACCTTCAATTTTACAAAAACAATTTGCTATTTTCATTTTGTTTCAAACTATCAGTATCAGTGTATTGAGCATTCCCAAACCCATTAGGGGCCATTGCCCACAAACTCCCATTGAATTCATTTGATTTTCTATGTACTCTCCACTAGTTACCTTCAATTTTACAAAAACAATTTGCTATTTTCATTTTGTTTCAGACTATCAGTATCAGTGTATTGAGCATTCCACATGAGGATGCGATTTTGTATCTAATTTTCTTTCAAATCAATCAAATATAACTAGACTCAGCTTGTTTCTTCTATGTACTCATTTTATTGACTCATTGGATGCATCTTATCATTGAATTTTGCAAAAAAAATGCGTTTATAATGAAGTTTAAGCAATTTTTTAAGTTGCCGAGTTTTTTGCCGAGTTTTTTCCGAGTTTTTGCCGAGTTTTTTCCGTACCGTATTTTTTGGGCTTGGCGAGTTTTTGCAATTGGCGAGTTTTTCAACTATGACCCTAACCAACCAAATAGCTTAGAAAGTTATGCTACGAATTATTTCTCAACATTACAATATGTTTAAGATTGATGTTTTCTGCCAAGGGAGATATGTTGTGTATGCTTAATTCAGTAGCCTAAGTAGCTACGGTAATATAATAAGAACATGCCTACCTGTTTTCTATGGCACCTAGCCTTTTTCCTATATATTGAATATTCTACTCACATATCTCCAAATGAATTCTCTTCGCTTTGGGGAATCTAGGATTTCTTCTCACAATTATGAGGTTTCCTTTAATAGTTATCTTTTTGTTTCATTGTCTAATGGAAATCTCTGGTGCATATGCTTACATTTTTGCATGGAGGAAAACACAAAGGTCCTAAAAATGCCATCCTTATTTTAGTTGTTTTTGATTGTAAAGATATTTTGAAAAAATTTTAAGGAAATCAGCTATGTTATTTCTCCATCCCAAATTCTCCTTTGCTTTTTTTTGCTTTCTGGAATTCAATATAAAATTATGCTTTCCTAGATACCATTTTGCAAGGTGGCTCATATGGCTTAGCGACCTTTCTCCTTTTAAATGCCAAAGTCTTTTCCATTGGACTATATTCAAATGTTCTCATAAATCTATTGTAAATTTAATTGTATTCTTTCACATTGAAAACAATTCTGAATAGAAAATTAAGAGTTTATCGAGCATAATCAAATAATAAACTGAAATGATGAATCACTTATTTTGGCTAGAATTGTTGAATATTTTTGTCATTGATGTCAAGGGTACAGTTTTTGATTTTCTGGAAAAGAGATTTGGAATGATATACTTATCAAGCTGCTGATTATTCATCAGATGATCTTCAGCTTCTTGTCTATTTGCTTGAGCTGCTTGAGCTAGTTGCTTGATTACTTGAGGTGCTTGCCTATGTGGTTGAGGTGCCTGCGTGTCTACTTCACCTACTTGTTTGCTTGCTTCAGGAGCTTGCTTGTTTTGTCAGTGCCATATCAGCATCTTGTCAGCAATTGAAAAGTCTCTGGCAAAGTCAGCTAAGCCATGTCAGCTTTGAATGGTCTGATATTTGTTTGAGGGAGGCTATTTAAATGGCATCGTATTTTTATGAAGTGGTGGCACGATTTCCTTTATGGGGCGGCTATATCTGGAGTCATATATTCCTCTTTAGAACGACAATTTCCTTCATGTTTATTTTTCTGACAATGTCCTTATGGCGATGGCTCGTCATCAAACATTATCTAGGTGGCTTATCAATTAAATTGCATTCAAAATTATGAGGCGGCTCCAGTTATTATTCTTCTTGGCATCATGCTAGTTAATAAAATCTGAGCGCTTTCTTTTTGGTGATTAATATATATGAAGTTTTTTTATAGGCTGCGCTTTATCCACTAATACCATCGTTTTTATTCTGGGCTATGCATTTGGTGAATATGCACAGTTTATTAATCACCAGGCATCTTAATGGTTTTTGTCGGGCCTCTGAATGGAGTTGTGTGTAGAAATCATTTTGGATAGAGTCTCTGCATTTTGGAACTAACAGCTTCAAATATATCTATTATTGGCGGCTCTTTCTACACCTCGACAGCTTGAAGGTTTCAATTATTTCACATATTTGCTATATGCAAAGTATTTTTTTCAGTATCGGTGTAAGGGAGTCGTGCTCATTTTAAAAATCCTCTTCGATACTATAATTTGTGTGGACATTTTGCATAAGTTTCTTACCGTGAGAGCTAGCAGTATATACATGTTGAAAAGTTGAGAGTCGATTATTCTCCTCCACTTACTGCATTTACTTTCCAATATCTTTGTGTGTATGGCTCGATAGTGCGTGAGTATGGGAGACGTTTTTATTCTTGGTGTGACGGCATGCTGATTGTCTGGTTGTTTGAGATGACCTATGAAGTGATGTGTGTTTGATGAGGACATCATTGAAGACGGAGAACTTGTGAAGAGCTGAAAAATCAGTGAATATTCATGATGAAAATCAGGCATGAGATTATTTCAAATATTGTATTGCTACTTGTCTGGCATGGGAGATGGCTGAAGTCTGGAAGCTTGGCATTCGGTACTCATAATTGCAGAAAATTTAGCTATGACTGTGTGTGTTCAGTGAAAGTTTATGCAGTGCTTTCTTTTAAATGGATTTCTTATTCTAAAAGGAGTGAACCTTTTATTCTGAGGTGTAGATTTCTATTTGGTATATAAATCAGTTAATGGAGTCACTTTTGTCTTCGTGCTACTATATAATGTTCAGTCTGTGTTCAGATTTGAAGTATTGACCATCCTTTGTTTCAGAAGTTTATATGTTAGGAAGGTGTTTTGGATCAAGGAGTTTTTGCTACTGAAGTTTGTGTTTCAGAAGTCTTTAGTTGGTGCTTCAGTATCATTGGAGTTGGTGCTTCAGTTGGTTCGGAGTCGGTGATTCGAAGGAGAGTTGGTGCTCTCAATGAGTTGGCGCTCACTTGTAATCTAGGTTGGTGCCCATTGTTGATAATAAAAGCAATATCTTGTCGTCGTTTTTTTACCCGAAAAGGTTTTCCACGTGAAAAACAGTGTTCATCTTGTTCATAGTGTCTTATGTTGCTCTTAATGTTCTGATTTCTGATTTATGTGGTTTCAGGTTTTAAAAGTTTTGAAATACTGATTCACCTCACCTCTCAATATTTCCTATGTGCTCTTCAAGAATATGTCAAAAGCTATTATTATTTTCTCATTAAAAAGTTAAAACCAATGACACACAAGAATCTATAACTCTCTTCAATTACTTGAGTCAAAGATTTGTTGAATTCATCTCCTTTTAGTGAGTTCAAACTATTATAAATCGTGGACACTTCATCATAAGAAATTTGTTAACCATGATATAAATGTCAATTTGTACATAAGTAAGTTTAAGATTTGTAATATGGGTCAAACACAAGGTAGACTATCAAATTTCAAGGCAAATTCCTGGAACTAGAAATCCTTTGACGTGGCTTCTATTCCTAAGGCTAAGGGTAATCTAGGCTTGATATCCATTCATTGTGCACTAACGGATGAGAGTTGAGTGTTATCATGTGCATTAAAGGATGGGAGTGGAGTGTCATCTTGTGCATTAAAGGGTCACAGCAACATGTTATTCATACCTAGCATAAAAATAAAACTTTCATATATTCAAAAAATTATATCCTATAAGTTTACTAGCTCCAAACCCAGCCGTACTTGTAACCTCAAAATCCATGTGGCATAATGTCTGTAAATACTTTAAAAAATCCATATAACCCTTAGCACGCCAAGTTAGGATTAAGATGACATCTACCTTGTAAATGCTATGTCATATTGCATGGTTCCAACATCCTTAGAAAGTGTGCCTAGGCACTTAGAGTGTATTGGGAAAATATTCTGTAATATTTATTCTCACCATTCTTTGTATTACATTCATAAGGGGTAATGGGTTCCACTAGCAGCAGTAAAGGTGACTTGTGGACATAAATATTTAATATTGTTTTTCCTACATGTGAACGACTAGAATGGGATAATAAAAGATAAGGAAAGGACAAATGAACGACTGTTGGTATTCTCCACGTCGGAGCTTGGAAAGAGGCAACAAGTGTCTCTTGGTATTCCATCGTTTATTATATTTAATGTAATGTTTATCTTCCAAATTTGGGCACCCAAGTTGGAGAGAAAGAATTGGAGCCAAAACCGGTGTCCTTTCGCATTCCGAAGAGGTAATCCAAAGGTTGGGGACATTTGGAATGAATAGCCATCTTTGGGCGCCATGTTTAGTGCATTAGACCTCTTCACACAGCTATAGAATCAGCTCTTTGGATGTAGATAAAATGAAAAACAGTTGACTATAGAGTTTCATTACCGGAACAAGGATAGGTTGAGGCATAAAAAGGTTGTTCACAGGTGCACAGGTGCTGTCATGTTGGAGGCAAAGAGGAAAATGGAACTAATTGTATTGTAATCTCATTTATTTAAAAATAATGCATATTTAGCCTCTCTTCTTGGTGGAGTTTTTTCCCGCAAAGGTTTCTCCACATAAATCCTATGTTATGTGATGCTCGTGTTGCTGATTTGTGCTTCATTAATGCTATCTTATGGTGATGTTATTCTTTATATATTTTTGTTATAAGTTCACATAAGGTAATGTTTATAAGCATGTTATGTTGGCTGATTGTTGGCATCATAAAGAAGATGGATCTAATCATGGTAATTTCATATTAAGGCAACTTAATTTTTGGATTTGCATATAAATTTTAGATTTTCATGTTGTTGCAGACCAAGCTTTGTATCTCATCCATTGAAGTTGTATTTAGATAGAGATTGAATTTTCCAACAGTTATTATTAGAGCCTGTTTATTTCTCATCACACTAGACCATTTACCATGGCCCTCTACAAACAAGAAAAATTTAAAACAAGTATGTTAGACTTTGGACTACCAATAAGGTGGGACACTCATCTCCAGGATGACATAGATTCAAAATTTAATAGGCAAGCCCTCTATGCCAATGCAACTTATAAACATGATAGAGTAGTTAAATTTCCATTATTAAGCATCTGATGGAGTTGTAGAAAAATCGATAGGTACAGAAACTAAGTAAATTGTATAATGTATTAAATGATATGGTGCCATTTCCCACTAACCATAACAGCCATTACTCATGTCAATACAGACACAAAACTAAAAAATTGAAAATATAGTTGCACAGGAGCCTAGACGGGTTGTAGTGTAATAACTCTGGCCGATAGGTGGCTGGAGGTTGTTGTGTAATGATTATGAGGTATATTCAAGAATGGCCTGTGTTTACAAATATTTAAAATGTTGTGGTGGTTCGATGCTATGCCCATAAAAAGTTCACCAGGATTCCACTCTTACTGAGTACAAAGGCGCAACAACTAAAAAGGCATATAGCCAGATGTAAGTCATACAAAAACATCACAGAAAAACTCTGGAAACTCATCTGAAGTAGGCAAGTCATTTGCCCGGGTGCAAGTCACAGGAAAATATTGCATAAACATTTTACTTTTTGGCAGCATAGATAAAAACGATGATCCTATGGTGCTAAAGAAAAGAGAAAGGTGTTAACTTGTTGAGGAACCAATAATAACTAGTAATAACAGTAGCAATAAATCACACCCAGCTTTCTATGTAGGTGTGTCATGACCCCGGAATTGTAACATAAGGTATAAAGTATTGGAATGAGTAAATAAGATAAATAACAAAATATATATTAAAATTATAAAAATAAATATTAGTAATTTAATATTGTTATAATTATAATCATCAGATCTAATCTTGTAAATATTAAATATAGATGCTAACAAATTAAATATTATTATAATAACAAATATATTTCAAGAAACATATAATATAAAATATATATCAACCTATATAAAGGGCAGCAATCAAAGCAGCGATCATATAACAAAAGGGAAAGAGTCTAGGAAAAGCTGCGATTAGATATTCTTTACTAAGGGCAGCGTTTGAGTTTTGCAAACAGCGATTGGTTAAGACAGCAAAAGACAAAAGTCATCCCCTTTCAAAAGGCACGTCTCTCTAAGAGACATAGGGATATAAAAGAAAAGGAGATCGGGGATGGGTAAGGGAAAAAAAAGGAGGAATATATTCTGGAAAAAGAATCATTTTGATAAAGGATATTCTTTAAAATCTGATCATCAGAAATACAGCAGATTGTGGCTGAGAAATAAGAAAGACTTTCTGCAGATCGGTCAATAATACGGTGGTAAGCACTTCATGAATTTAAATAAATTGGTAAATACATTAAGAATTTAGATAATGACATTTAGTAAATACTATATGAATTTCAATAATAATAAGTTTAATGCATTATGAAATTAGATACTGTTGTTCAGTAAAGACATTATGGATTTAGATAATAGTGTAGCCAAATAATAATTTATACATGTTGATATTCATTCTAGTGATGTTATTTATTGATGTCATTTGGAATAATACAATTATACATGCTACTTTTTACTTCTATAGCATTGCTGATATGTTACTTGGAATTGGACATCTAATTATATTATTGTGATTATTATAATTATTATATGCTATTACATATATTTTGTTGTTTATATTTATTATCCTCATCAAACAACCATGGGAGGAGTTGGGAGAGAAGATACTAGTTGGTTGAGCAGACACTAGACATCCTCCTAGGTACGCCACCCCATGAGGGTTGTCTAAGTGCGCCTCATGAGAGCCAAGGGGGATGGTATATCCACTCTTGGGCTTAGGAGAGGTTGTCTACAGGCTGCCTAGGGTAAGCCCTTCTCCCCAACCTCTACATGGGTGATGGTTGAGATAGAACTAAGGAAGTTTCAATCATAAGAAGAGTGGATAAGATAGCAAGGATAGGGAATGCAGATACAAGTTGTCCATCGGGTAGACCACCCCATGAGGGTTGTCTAAGTGCGCCTCATGAGGGCCAAGGGGGATGGTATATCCGCTCTTGGGCTTGGTGTGATAGCTTTGGGTGGACCTATCATGCTTCTCATCCACTTTCCTTTATGATCCAACTCCCAATGCGAATTATAAATGTTATGTGGTTTATATTACTTAGACATTTGCACGATATGAGTAGATAAGCATGTGAATTATGTTCCAATATTATCTAACATGATTGCAAGACCTAAATCAAGAATTATCCGGCTTAAACCATTTAATTGATAAGTTGTAACCCTAACTACATTAGCTTGTATTTTTAGGGCAAGAATTAGGATTTTCTCAAAAGGGGACATTACAATTGGTATCAGAGCATCTTTCCTGCCATCCTATGTATGCTTCATGTATTACGTATATGCTTCATGCTTCCTATGTACACTTTAAGTATTATGTGTATTCAAGTGTACCTTATGACTTATGTGTATTCAAGTGTATACCTTGTGATTTATGGATTCAAGTGTATTCAAGTGTGGCTTATATGTATTTAAGTATATACCTTGTGACCTATGTGTTTTCAAGTGTATACCTTGTGGCGTATGTGTGTTCAAGTGTATACCTTGTGGCTTATGTGTATTTGAGTGTATACCTCGTGGCTTATGTGTATTCAAGTGTATACTTTGTGGCCTATGTGTATTCAAGTGTATGTTTTGCAAACTACATGCTTTGTGACTTGTGTGCACTCATGTGTATACGTGTATTCATGTTCAACTTACGTATTTATGTGTATGCTTTAAATGTATTCATATGTATGCTTTGTGACTTCATGTACTCATGCATATACTTCATCTATTATTCGCATATATGCTTCATGCTCCTTGTGTATCCTCTATGTATTACGTGTATTCGTGCCTCACATTTGTACTTTATGTATCACATGTATCTATGTGTTACTTCATGTACCTTCAACAAGATGTGTTCTTATAATTACTTTATGCTTAAAAACTCTGAAAATGTTAAAAAATGTTGTCTGTCAAGTTGCTTAAGTTGGTTGGTTGTTTACTTGAGCTACTTGGTTGCGTGCTCGAGCTATTTGTGTTTGAGCTACTTGGTTGCGTGCTTGAGCTGGTTGCCTACTTGCTTTAGCTGGTTGCTTGTGTGCTTGAGCTACTTGCCTACTTGCTTGAGTTGGTTGCTTACGTGCTTGAGCTAGATGCCTACTTGCTTGAGTTGGTCGCTTGCATGCTTGAGCTGGTTGCTTGCATGCTTGAGTTACTTGCCTACTTGCTTGAGCTACTCACTTGCTTGAGCTACTTGTTTGCCTGCTCGAGCTACTTGTTTGCCTGCTCGAGCTATTCGCTTGCTTGTTTGAGCTACTTGTTTGCCTGGTTGAGCTACTTGGTTGTCTGCTTTAATTTTTGATTCATGTGGAGCTCATCATTGTGTTTACTTTATGCTTAAAAAACTATGAAAATGTTAAAACTTGTCTAAGTTGAGAAACACTAACAAATTAACTTATTTGAATACAATAATGAAAAGTTGAAACTACTGAAATGGACAGGTGTGACTCCCTCAAACTTGTGATATAAAAGGGAGAGCATTTTGTCCATACCATCCAAAATAGAGCCTTAAGTAAATTTGCAAGAAACTTAAATTTAAGGATATGTCAAGAGGAGTAATAATGTCCAATTGATCTGGAAGATGTGGCATGAATTGGATGTTAATCTATCAATTTAAATCCTTCTACAAAATGATTATGGGCGATAATTACTTACTTGTAAATCTTTCAAATGTTTTGAGTTGTGATTGCTTGAGGGCAAGCAATCTTGGGCGGGGTGGATTGTCATGACCCTAGAATTGTAACACTAAGATATAAAGCATTGGAATGAGTAAATAAGATAAATAACAAAATACATATTAAAATTATAAAAATAAATACTAGTAATTTAATATTATTATAATTATAATTATCAGATATAATCTTGTAAATATTAAATATAGATGCTAACAAATTAAATATTATTATTAAATACTAAAATATATATATATATAAAAAAAAAATAATAATGACAAATATATTTCAAGAAACAAATAATAAAACATATATATAAACCTATATAAAGGGGCAGCAATCAAAGCAGCGATCATATAACAAAAGGGCAAGAGTCTAGGAAAAGCTGCGATTAGATATTCTTTACTAAGGGCATAAATTTAAGTTTTGCAAACAGCGATTGGTTAAGACAGCAAAAGTCAAAAGTCATCCCCTTTCAAAAGACATGTCTCTCTAAGAGACATAGGCATACAAAAGAAAAGGAGATCGGGGATGGATATGGAAAAAAAAGAGGAGGAATATATTCTGGAAAAGGAATCATTCTAGTAAAGGATATTCTTTAAAATCTGATCATCAAGAAATACAGCAGATCGTGCTGAGAAGTAAGAAGACTTTCTGCAGATCGGTCAATAATACGGTGGTAAGCACTTCATGAATTTAAATAATAAGTTGGTAAATACATTAAGAATTTAGATAATGACATTTAGTAAATACTTTATGAATTTCAATAATAATAAGTTTGATGCATTATGAAATTAGATGTTGTTGTTCAGTAAATACATTATGGATTTAGATAATAGTGTAGCCAAATAATAATTTATACATGTTGATATTAATTCTAGTGATCTTATTTTATTTTTATTGATATCATTTGGAATAATAAAATTATACATGCTACTGTTTACTCCTATAGCATTGCTGATATGTTATTTGGAATTGGACATCTAATTATATTATTGTGATATGTCTATTATAATTATAATTATCGTATGCTATTACATATATTTTGTTGTTTATACTTATTATCCTCATCAAACAACCATGGGAGGAGTTGGAAGAGAAGATACTAGTTGGTTGAGCAAACACTAGGCATCCTCCTAGGTACACCCCATGAGGGTTGTTTAAGTGCACCTCATGAGGGCCAAGGGGAATGGTATATCCGCTCTTGGGCTTTGGAGAGGTTGTCTATGGACCGCCTATGGTAAGCCCTTCTCCCCAACCTCTACATGGGTGTAATGTCCCCCTTTCCTAGGCAGTGTTCAGATGCAGTGGTTAGCCTATCAACGAGTCCTCGTAGGCTAATGTTGATGTTTTGAGGGCCTTATGTGGGAGTTATTTGGTTCTTCAGGTGCAAGTTTGCAATGTTCTCTCCTCCAGTGCTTAGCAACATTCAGAGACGACCTTCTTAAGGTGTTACAAGCTCTAATTATACACACTTACTATTTTTAGTAAGTCACTTGGATGTTAGGGGCCAATCTTACTATTTATAGTAAGTCAATCTAGTGAGCAAAGGAAGCAATGGGCTACCCTTTCGTGTTGGCAGAATCAGTATTATGTTGATATTCATGGAATTATGGATTATTGATTGTTATTAAAGTGATAACTTTAATAATAATTAATTATAAGGTGAATATTATTTAAGGAGTTAATGACTTTATAATGTATCATTTAAGTTCATAACATGAAGTCATTATTTAAAAACATAAAGTGGACGCCACATTTAACGTATATATTATTTTCCAACAAAAGCAAATGAGCTTTTTAATATTTAATGATTTAATTGTGCTTGGGAAATTGTGCCATTTGGAGAAGGTATAAAAAGCATTTCATTCATTCATTCAACACTTATGAAATTTGTGAAGCTTTGGCTGTGAGGAGAAAACCAGGGTTTTGCTGCAATTTGGTCTTGGAGAACGTGGTATCTCTTGGATTGTGCTTCCCACAAGTGTGAAATATCACCCAAAGGTTGCAATCATCAAATGGCTTTCATCCAGAAGTCACATTGTGCTCATTGAAGAGACTATTTCAAGGTTTTAGGAGAATAATTGCTTGAGATCAGAAGTATATATGTTGTGATAGTTTTATTGCTGATTGTATTCTTGCTGGACCGTACCAAATCTCTCTTGCTGGGCCATACAAGTCATTATCAGCTGGGCCGTAAGTTTCAAGGACATGACGTTTGGTTTCTAGGCTGAAATGCCTAAGTTTTATGCATCTTTCCACCTTCATTTGGAGCAGTCAGACCTTAGCAATCAATTTGATGCATTAATATGGTGGAGAAACCTGTATATGAAGCTAGGAGTCCATGATAAGGGTTTTCCAATTGCTGATATGAAGTTTCAGAGCTGCAACTTATGATGCTATGGCTATCCAGGTATGAAATCATTGTAAAGCAATCATTAATAAATCTGATTCAGAAAAGTTATTGCATTTGCTTTTCAGTATTTCTTTCTTCTTGCATTTGTATATGTTATATTTGCATGTCCTGGCAAAATTTCTCAGAAAATACAAAAACCACGCAAAAATCTATAAAACCATAAGCAAACAAACTGGCAAATTCCGAAATAAGATATCCATTTGGAGGGGGGATATCTCAATGGTATCAAAGTAGTTTTCCTGCCATCCTATTGGGTACCTGATCTCAGTTGCAATTGATTGGTGGTTTGGTAAAAATGAAGTCTACGTAAGAACTCATGGCAGAATTGATGGAGGTCTTGCAGGACTTTATACAACAGCCGGAAAAATTAGACCCTTTGTTTGCAAAGGGAAGGAAAGCAAACACTAATGCACATAATTTTACCCATATAGAGGAAAAAGAAAAGGGAGGAAAGAAAGAAGAGGTTGGAAAGGAATTACAGGTGACTGAAAAGGTACCAAATGGACATGATGCTACAAAGATTGAGGATGAAACTAGTCCCTCAAATGAAGTAGAATACATTGATCCCTGCAATAATGTTGAGGAGGAACAATCAGCAGGTTTGGAGTTCACTAAATCAGCAAGTAAGGATCCAAATAATGATTTTCACAATGTTAAGGAAAGAGAACCACTTGATGCTTCCACAATAGAGGTGTGCAAAAGTTTTTATGTTGGTGATGTAAAGATTGTATTCGATAAGCTTTGTGGGGCCCCATTACCCTTACAAGAAGAAACACATGAGGCATCTACACAGGAGGTGAATATGAGTCCCCTTGACATGGAGCATTCCGGTTTAGATTAACCTTATGGAAGCATGGATTCTATTGGTGCTCCTTTGGATGATCACAATGCCATCTCCCCTTTAATGCTTGAAGATTGCAGAGCATCTACAGATGAGAAAGTTGGTTTTGATACAAATGAACAGCACATAAAGTTGGAAAAAGACACTGCAAATAGGTATGATATAACTTCCTGATTTTCTGTTTTATGACAGCAATCACACTACTAAGCATAACCATGTGATAGAAGCTATGGCACATGAGGGGAATGATGTTGAGGAATCTTCTATTGTTGGCACACAAGATGTGAGTGTCAAAAATAAGGAATGCATTGTGGATTCAAGCCACGAGAAATCTGATTTTGTATATCAGACCTTGGAAGATGTGAACAAGACACAAGTTTTGTGTGATGCGTGGTTACAAAAAGCTAGGAGGCAAAGTTATTGGTTGCCCAAGCAAAACAGTGCTTGCAAGAGGTCAAGGAACGTTGCAACCAGCTAGATCAAGCAAAGAAGCAGAGTGAGTCACACCTTAGATCTCTAATTCTTCCAAGGGAAGAATGTGTAGAAGTTGAGCATGCAAAGGAGGAGCGTCTTGAGGTAAGCAACCAAGAAGACTATGCAGATGTGTGTGAACAAGAGAAGAGGTATGAATCAGAAAATTTTATTTGTGTACCTAATTTACATCTTGAGACTCATGAGTTACCCCTAGTTGAGAGCTCATTAAAGGTTCAAGTCCTAATGTTGGGTGGAATAGTTGATCACACACTTAGTGGATCAGTCACTAATGTCATGACTACACATGTGGATCGAAACATGGGTGAGGCAGATTTGTATTGGTTTATGAGCATTAATGACATGCTCAATGGGATGCAATCCTCTCATGTTGTTGGCTCATTGGGGGAGTATGTAGCTGCTTCACTTCTGAGATTTGTGCCAATTAATGGGCATACTTGGGAGATGGAATCAAAAACTATGACACAAGCACTTGGAGTTTGCCTAATGAGGAAATTCAGGGCCTTTTGACCAAGTGTTCAGATGAGAGACCATTAATTGTGACACCATTTTCGGCACCTATGAGGGATACTCATCACATCCACAGGAGATTTGCAAAGTTTGGAGTGGGGTGTTGTGATGCTGGCACTTCAAGCTACTTCCATCTCCTCATGTTCGATGGATGTGAGGTTCTAACGTGTTGGGATCCAGGTGGTGACAGGTTTGGCACGTTAGTTCAATTGGATCCCAATGTGTTGCTTCACCACTCTCAGCATGGTAAAGATTATGACAAAGTGGCGCAGTGGAAGTCAACGGGTGATGTGTATGGCAGGCTTCCATTCTAGTTATGGGATCCAGGGATTCCTATGCTTGGTAGATTGCTCTACATTGAGGAAGTTGTTCACACTGATGTTGAGCATGGTTTAATCTCTACCCAATGGATGCAGTGGATATGTTGTTGGCCATTCTACAGAATGATTTGGGATCCTGGTATACAAGTGACAGGCCAGGGCATCCAAGTGAGGATTGCTTGGGGACAAGCAATCTTGGGGAGGGCGGACTGTAATGTCTCCTTTCCTAGGCAGTGTTCAGATGTAGTGGTTAGCCTATCAATGGGTCCTCGTAGGCTAATGTTGATGTTTTGAGGGCCTTATGTGGGAGTTATTTGGTTCTTCAGGTGCTAGTTTGCAGTAGTGTTCTCTCCTCCGATGCTTAGCGATATTCAAAAAGGACCTTCTTAAGGTGTTACAAGCTCCGATTATACACACTATTTTTAGTAAGTCACTTGGACGTTGGGGGCCAATCTTACTATTTACAGTAAGTCAATCTGGTGAGCAGAGGAAGCAGTGGGCTACCCTTTGGTGTTGGCAGAATCAGTATTATGTTGATATTCACGGAGTTATGGATTATTGATTATTATTAAAGTGATAACTTTAATAATAATTAATTATAAGGTGAATATTATTTAAGGAGTTAATGACTTTATAATGTATCATTTAAGTTCATAACATAAAGTCGTTATTTAAAAACATAAAGTGGATGCCATATTTGATGTTTGTATTACTTGCCAACAAAAGCAAATGTGCTTTTTAATATTTAATGATTTAATTGTGCTTAGGAAATCGTGCCATTTGGAGAAGGTATAAAAAGCACTCAAAAAGTATTTCATTCATTCATTCAACACTTATGAAATTTATGAAGCTTTGGTTGTGAGGAGAAAACCAAGGTTTTGCTGCAATTTGGTCTTGGAGAACATGGTATCTCTTGGATTATGCTTCCCACAGGTCTGAAATATCACCCAAAGGTTGCAATCATCAGGTGGCTTTCATCTAGAAGTCACATTGTGCTCATTGAAGAGACTATTTCAAGGTTTTAGGAGAATAATTGCTTGGTATCAGAAGTATATCTACTATGATAGTTTTTATTGTTGATTGTATTCTTGTTGGACCATACCAAATCTATCTTGCTGGGTCGTACAAGTCATTATCAGCTGGGCCGTACAGTTTCAAGGACATGGCATTTGGTTTCTAGGCTGAAACGCCTAAGTTTTATGCATCTTTCCACCTTCATTTGGAGCAGCCAAACTTTAGCAATCAATCTGATGCATTAATATGGTGGAGAAACCTGTATATGAAGCTAGGCGTCCATGATAAGGGTTTTCCAGTTGCTGGTATGAAGTTTCAGAGCTGCAACTTATGATGCTATGGCTATCCGGGTATGAAATCATTGTAAAGCAATCATTAATAAATCTGATTCAGAAAAGTTATTGCATTTGCTTTTCAGCATTTATTTCTTCTTGCATCTGTATATGTTATATTTGCATTTCCTAGCAAAATTTCTCAAAAAATACAAAAACCACACAAAAATTTATAAAACCATAAGCAAACAAACAGGCAGAATTCTGAAATTAGATATCCATTTGGAGGGGGGATATCTCAATGGGTTGATGGTTGAGATAGAACTGAGGAAGTTTCAATCATAGGAAGAGTGGATAAGATAGCAAGGATAAGGAATGCACATACAAGTTGTCCATCGGGTAGACCACCCCATGAGGGTTGTCTAAGTGTGCTTCATGAGGGCCAAGGGGGATGGTATATCCGCTCTTGGGCTTGGTGTGATAGCTTCAGGCGGACCTATCATGCTTCTCGTCCACTTTCCCTTATGTTCCAACTCCCAATGTGAATTATAAATGTTGTGGTTTATATTACTTAGACATTTGCATGATATGAGTGGATAAGCATGTGAATTATGTTCCAATATTATCTAACATGATTGCAAGACCTGAACCAAGAATTATCCCGCTTAAAGCATTCAATTGATAAGTTGTAACCCTAACTGCATTAGCTTGTATTTTTAGGGCAAGAATTAGGGTTTTCTCAAAAGAGGACATTACAAAGTGCACTCCAATCAGTGTTGTAAATTGATGGCAGTTTACATCTTTTGTTAGGGGATTAAAAGTAAAATATATGAAAAGCTTTAATTGGCCTGTCTGTGTTAACCTGCAGTCGTAGAATTTTTCTGTCACCTTTCTATAAAATATTATAGATATATATGATATGTGCAAATATATATTAGTATGTTTCAAAGTTAAGCTTGAGGTTTAATACTTAGCGTTCTACAGCTATATTTTTCTTTAAACCATTACAAACGAATAATTAATTTATTTGAAGCTTAATGTCAGGAACTGAGGAGTTATTTATTCCATCAAATTAAACAGAAATTAAAAAAATGCTTGACAGCCATAACACTCATCAATTTTAAATCCAAGCTCCAGCTCCAGAGGAATACCCCTAGACTACTTACAAACCATAAAAATAACAAAAAATAGTTATTTTCTGTTAGTAGAATATTCTCTCCCACATATCGGCCTCTGTAGGCCACTAGTTAAAACAGGTAATTTCCAGAGAAATAAAGAACGTTATTCCAAAACCTAATCCCTAAACGATAAATGAAGTAATAGAAACCTAACCTAAACTTTCTTATTTTGTAGAAACATTTAAATGACAACAAATACTTTTCATTGTATGTTTAAACCATAATTTTAGCACAGCTATTACTGCAATACAATTAGAAAAAATACAGCCATAACTTCTAAAGGATAGTTTTCTCGGTCTATTGAATAAAAATGTCTTTCAGAAAATCTTTCTCGCCTTTTCTCAAGTGCTATCAATTGATTAAAAAAACAAATGAGCAATGAAGAATTGGAAGAATCAAATTACCCGGCTTTAAGCAATTTCTCACAGTTCTATTGCATGGAAATTTACCCACAATGATTTTGTGGCATTCTTCGAGCTAAATGGAACATCCTCCCGTGATTTTCAGTAGTTGCACCGACTTACAGTATTTACGAAGGAGCATTTTCATAATTTCATTGTAATTAATGATCACGTTTTTGGATATTGTTTAAATTTAAAAATTGGAAGTCAAATCTGCGATACCCGTGCCATTTTCCATTTAATTTTGTCTCTCTTAGAATGTTTTAAATGCAATAAATTGACAAGTGCTATAGTGCCTTTATAGTATTTTAGCTTAATAAAAAAACTTAAGTTTTATTAATGTGAATAAAATTAAATGTGAGTTTTGTTAATTATAGTATTAACATAATCATTTTAAAATGTCACATTAATGTTAATTTTTATTAAAATTATAATAATATATTAATCATTCTAATGTAAATTGTAAGATAATGCATGTCTATATAACAAAAGATAGTTATGTATGTATTTATATTAATATTAATAATTATTAATATTATCTTAATTATATTATATAAAAATAATTACATATTAAAATTTTAAATATTACAAAAATAATATAAATATCAAATAAAATCAAATGATAGTATAATATAATTAGAAGAAAAAAATGATAATTATTATATAAATATAAAATTTATCTAATAATTATGTTACATATCAATATGTATAATATAATATAAATTTATTTTAAATTAAATCAAATCCCTCTATACATAGGCTATCTCTCTAGAAGCTTAGTGTAGAAGCTTGAGATGTACTTAATAATAGGCAAAATAATAGTTCAATTTCTTAAAAATAGGGAAGATGGCAAAAGAATAGTTCAATTTTTGAAAAATAGGAAAAATAATAGGTCATTTCACTTTTCCTAAAAATGGGTCAATTACACACCAAACTTTTTAGCCAATCATATTTACAAAATATATTTTTTCTAATTTATAAAGTTAAATATTTTACAAATTAACTTTACAAAAGTAAATTTTATTATATTTTTTAAAAAATTATTGTTCTTGATTGGTTGAAAGCTAACTTATTAATAACTAATTAACTATTGCAATAGTATTGCTAGGCAAGTACTAATGAGTGAAATGTTTCACATCTATAATCTTATATATTGTAATTTATTTTCTATTATTATATTATTATTTATATTTATTTACTTATGTTTTAATTATCATTTTAATTTTAATTTTAAAGTTCAATTTTAGGTGATTTGGGATTTGATTCAAATCAATTTATGAAATTTGGAAATGAATTTAAATTTCTAAATTTTAAATTTAAATCTTAAGCTTCATGTTCATTTTTATTAGTCATTATAAATTAACTTAAAACATAATTGTGCAAGATGTTGCATATCATGGCATTCAATGTGCAATTAATTCATATGTGATTAAAAGAGAAAACTATTAGAACACTCTTTGATTTCTAAAAGGCAATAAAGAATTAAGCTCACTATATTATCATATAGGTCATTTGATGTTTGTCTATAATGTTTTTAACATTTCTCATCATCATTGATCCAACCCACCAAAAGGTTTGACCCAAGAGAACTCAGTCACCTATTGAGTCAACAAACTCCTTAACAATGTCCTTAAAAACAACCCTAACATAATCAACTATTGGAAGGAAAAAAATGAGTATGTTTACTAAAATACATTCTATCATATTATTTTTGTACACCATAGTTCAATCATGCACATCAATTTGAATCTATGCCACTTGAGATCAACCTTATAACACTAGGGATTGAACCAAATGAATTTTTAAGATTGTACAAACTTTTAACACATTCATTAAATCAAGGGTATTAATTTGTGGATAATAACAAATGGGTTCAAAATGACACTAGTAGCATTTTTCATCATCAATTTTAAAGCTAAGTACTATTGGAATGTGTTAAAAGCATTGATAACCCAATTTTAGTGTAGAATAGACACGCAAACCCTTTATTCAACAAATGACTTAAGAATCAAACTAGCAAAATAAGGATAGCTTCCAAGAATGAGAGAGATCAGCACAAGATTGCATGACAAATTTTGGCTCAACACAAATGCATTACCCAAAAGGCTCATAATACATGAATTAATATACAAGGTGAGTTGATACATAAATAGAAAAGACAAGCAAATATGACCGATGAGAGATATAACTTTAACTATTCAAAAATAGGTAGGAGTGGCATTCATGAAAGATGATATCTACCCTCATAAATTACCCACTCCTAACAACCTAAGAAAACTAAACAAACTTGTAAGAAATTACATAATATCCAACTAAAAATAAATAGAAATCCTACATTAACACTATCTTAAGCATAACTTAGGTGGGTTAAAAGATGGTTCTTGACAAATGAAGCCTAGTGAGGTACCCATGTACATAGATATCCACTCAAATAGAAGAAGCCCCACAAAAGAGAGATAAGTGCTCCCCACAATAGACACTCAAACCCTTATTTAATAAATAACTCAAGAATCAAACTAGCAAATTAAGCATAGCTTCCCATAACAAGAAAGATAAGCACAAGATTGCAAGATGAGAATTGCCTCAATATAAATGCATTAACTAAGAAGCTCATAATACATGAATGAAAATAAAAGGTGAGTGGATATATATATATATATTAGAAAATAGAAGGAAAATACAACCAATCAAAGATATAACTCCAACTACCCAAAAATAGATAGGAGTGGCATTCATAGAGATTCCATCTACCCTCATAAATGATCCACTCCTAACCACCTAAGCAATCTAAGCTAAAAAAAAATGTAGAAAATATATAATCCAACAAAAGGAAATAGAAAAACATACACTAACACCCCCCTTAAGCATTGCTTAAGTGGGTCAAAATATGACTCTTGAAAAATGAAGCCTAGTGAGGTACCCATGTATGAATAAATTCTTCCAAAGAGAAGAATCCCCCAAGAAAAGAGAGATCAACATTGCCTTACCTATCACCCCCCAAAAGTAGAGAGAAAAGACCCCCCAAAGTAGAGAATGGAAGGAAAGACATGGCCATCCCCCAAAGAAGTGGCCACTCACACCCTAATAAAGCTCATAAATGAAGAAATGATTTTTTGTGAAGGGTTTGGTGAAGACGTTAGCAATCTACTCAAGAGTTTAGGTAATTAGAGATTAGTGATCCATGAATAAGCTTCTAGATATATTTCATGTGAACATCTATGTGCTTGATCCACCAATGGTTAACTAGATTCAATGAAATCTAAATAATACTTTGATTGTTGTAAAAAGTGATAGATGGTCATTTGAACTAGACACCAAACTTGATGGGAATGTGTTGAAGCCAAATGGCCTTAGTGGTAGCATTCATAGCCCTTGATACTTGAGCTCAATGGAAGATAAAGCAAAGCACAATGATTCTTACTTGACCAACATATATGACATTGTAGACACTCAAATAGGCCTGACTGACATTATGCATCTAATTCTGATGAATTAACATCACTTCTACTATTAATCAAGTAATTAAGTTTATTTGATTAATTCACTTCCTGCTTACTAATGTTCATCATGTTTAATTAATTAAATCAATTTATTTAATTAAAACCCTAAAGTCCTCTCATTTGATTTGATAAATCAAATTATTTAAATCAAATGTCATAAACCCCCTAATCCCTTCAAATTGATTAATCTTGAATTAATTAACTCATAATCATCATTATCCATTTCTCTAGCTTTTAACTCCCCTAAAGTTAAATCACCCCATGGTCAACTAACTAGGTTGCACATGAAATTCATTTCTTTTAATTATCTAATTACCTTATTTATCCTCACAATGGCATATTCCTATGAATATTCCTCCCAACCACCCCCTCATTCAATTCCCCTCCACAAGCCTCTTACACACCCATAAATACCTCTTACAAAGACATTTACTCCCTCTTACATGCCATTTTGTCTCTTAAAAGGGCATTAATCTCTCTTGCATCCTCACCCACATTCTCTTACACTCTCAACCATATTCATTTAATCCTCTTACATCCTCATAACTCTACACATTCTCCACATTCTCCAAAATGTGTTTCACCTCTATCCATTATCCTTGTGACAAGTGTCGCATTCCTATTGGCTCTCATTTTAATCCCACATTCACCAATTTCACTCTTTCTTCAACCCTTCACTCCTATAAGTAGAAGCCTCTTCTACATGAAATGGATCCACAATCATATGCAATTTTACTATATAAGCACATTCATCACTCATTTTCATCACATCTTGGAAGCTTATCAAAGGGCGTGGGAAAGGGTATTCTTTCCACATCAAAGGAGTATTTTACTATGGGATAGGGTTTGAATATGCTTATATAATGCTTTCATTAGCTTCTTTGGTTTCGTATTATCTTTTTTGCATATTTAGCATGTTCAAGTATCTCATAGGAATACTTTATTTGGTCTATTTAAAATGATTAATATGCTAATATTTGTCAATGTTTGAGTAAATGCAGGTTTAGCATTCACATTTTTGGTGCCCACCATTTAATTCATTTGATAGGAATATAAAGTCTTTTCATCTTCGTTTAATGCATTTGATAGAAATATAAAATCTTTGTTTCTTTTCACCTCTGTTTAATGCATTTGATAAGAATATAAAATCTTTGTCTTTGTTCATATTTATCGATGCATTAGATACAAATATAAAGTCTTTGTTTCTATTCATATATCGATTCATGTAGTAGATGGTAATGTAAAGTCTTTGTTTCTGGTCATATAAACTTCAAGGTTTGGTTGCTCCGTTACTCTTACTCTTATTATGGAAATCTTTTGCTAGAAGCGTTAGATGGCTACGCGTGCTTTAAATATCAATTAATGCATTAGATAGGACTATAAATTCTTTGTTTCTATTCAACACAAGATCGATTAATGCATTAAGATGGGAATGTAAAGTCTTTTTTTTTGTTCATTTTAACTTCAAGCTTTGGTCACTTTGTTACTCTTACTCTTATTGTGGAAACCCTTGTTGTAGCAACATTTTTCTTGAGGTAGGATTTTTATTTTTTATTTTTTGGAAATCTTTGTTGGGTGACATCTTTGTTGAGATGGGCGAATACAGTTTTAGCAAAAACCCAATTGATTATTCGTGTGAGTAGATTTATAAATCATTTTCCTTTAAGAAACTCAAGAAAATAGGATGGCATATATAGATTAAAAAAATCATAGATAAGAAACTAGCGGCTGGGGGATACAGAATCCATGAATGAATAGTTACAAAAATATTGATTAATGCATTAGATAGGAATGTAAAGTCTTTGTTTCTGTGCATAAAAAACTTCAAGCTTTGGCTGCTTAGTTATCATTACTCTTACTGTGGAAATCTTTGTTGCAGCAACATCTATCTTGAGGTGGGCTTTCTTTCTTTTTTTCTGCAGCGACATCACATCTTGAGAATCTTTGTTGGAGCAACATCTTTCTTGAGCTTTGCCAGCGACTAGGGGAATATAGAATCACTGAGTGCATAATTAATGCATTGAATGCCACCAGGTTTGAGAAGAAAGCGTTGACTAGTTAGCATGCTCATTGTGCTCTTTTTTTTTTAATATTGATTAATGCATTAGATAAGACTGTAAAATCTTTGTTTTTTAAAGAACCCTAATACCCATTAATGCATTAAATAGGACTGTAAAGACTTTTTTTATGATCAAACTTTGATATCGATTAATGTATTAGATGGGAATGTAAACTCTTTGTTTATGTTCATATAAACTTCAAAGCTTTGGGAATATATTGATAAATGATTTGCATATCTTTAGATTTTTCTTGAACATTTATCCATGTGTTTCTTTGTATTAATATTGTAGGTGCAATATTATGGTGTAGCAAGGTAGAGAAATCCAAAAATAACAAGCATATTTGAGTAGAAAAAAGTGGGCATTGGAATTGAAAAAGCATTTTTAAATGCTCATTGTAATAGCCTAGGGCATTCATTGTTTCTTTCATTTTCTGTTTTAGACCAATTAGCTTCATTTTGGGTTTAAAATTAATCATTGATTTGATCTTTTTCAAATTGGTTAAAATAGAACTTAGAAATTTACTGGACATTGCTTTGTGGGAGAAAATTGAACAAAAAAACTCACACTCAATTTGGTGCTTAAAATGAACTTATCTTTGCTTTGAGGGTTAAAATTAACAAGTATTTTCCATGTCTTATGGTTTGCATTATTTTCCATTGAATGTGTATGCTCTTCTCTCACGCCACTCAGTGATCTTGAGAATCAAAAGGATTTCTTTGACATTTTGTATAACCGCCCACATATTTTGATTTGGATTTAAAATGAACCCCATGCTAGTGTAAGGAAAATGTGTTGTGAATGCTCTCTCCCATGTGACCTAGGAGATCGAACAACATATGTACTTCCTTACTTTTGTATGCCTTTAGAGGGCCTACCACCCCGCTTCGAAAGGTGGGAATGACCCAAGCGGTAACAAGCTAAATCCAAGCTCTTTCAAATCATTATATAAAAATGTGTTTGTGATGAAATTTATAAGCAACTGGTGCAAATGTTTCATACCGACAAGTACCACCCCTAGTGTCCATGTGACGCGTCAAAATCCTTTCTTAGGAAGGGACTGGGAGGTCTCTTGATTGAAATAATCTTGAGCTAATCTTGTCGCGTGTATGGCCACCTTGAATGAAAACCCTTACTAAGAACCAACTTGTTTTGTGACAAAAAACCTTAATGCTTATTGGTGCAGGAACTATCATTCTAAGGTTGCCCCACATTCCACTTTTCATAGTCGAAACAAAAAAAATCCTTCGGGGTTTTGAGATTTGATGCACTTGAGAAGTGTGTGTCATGTAAGGGGGAGCCAGTGCCACCAAATCTCTAGTTGTTCGCTATGTCTTAGTGTTTGGAGCAATCCAAATGGGGACTCATTAAGTATTATCTCTTCAGCCTAGGATTGTGCATTTTGCAAGTTAGTTGAACACTTTACTTGATTCCAAAATGTTGAAACAAACATTTAACAATCATCAAAATTTCAAACCCTTTGGAAAGAGTGAATACCTTTGAAGAGTCCAATTATTATTGCTTGTCCCTAGGGATTTTATCCTTAGAGGCTTCTAAATACTTGGTCATATCTCAATTCACTCTCTTCAAAGTCAACCTAGGGAAACTATGGCCTTGGCTCTTTGATTTTCGCATAATGGACTATGTGGAATGAAAAGGAGCTTATACATAGACATTTAGTTTAAAATTTAAGCAAGAACAATGGATGTGGTAAAATCAATTCATTAACCAAGAATCAATTGAACCCCACGCATGTGCTTGTTATCTTTTTTCTTATGGTCTTCCAAGCAAAACATTGGTCTTTTGGTTTTAACTACTCATAGGGTAAAGCATGTTCTTCACTATATTGGTCTTGTAAACAAGGTCCCTCTTAGGTTCATTTAGGATCAAATCAAATACTTCATCCATCCCAAACATTTATCATCTTCATCCCACAAACAACTTTTAGAGCTTTGGAAAAAATCAAAATTCTAGACTTGGGTTAATCCTTAAAACACATCAAAAATCACCTTGTTTAGTCAGGAGTATGAGAATGCGTCATTTTTCATACCTCTAGTTAAATTAGCACCCCTTTGAACAAATTTTTCCTAAGATCATATGTCCATATAAGGATTCACAAGTTCATTATCCAATCAAAACAATCAAAATCAAAACCTAAGTCTAGTATTGACCAAAGTTCTTAAAAGTTCAAACACCGATATCACTCATCCTTTCATCTTTCATCTCATCATTGGTCCTAAATTCCTTAGAGGTAAACAAGGTCAAAACACAAGAAAAATATGGAATATAAACTTGATTCATACATCATGAGTGATCTAATTCAACCAAACTATCAAAGCCTTACAATACCAATTGATTATCAAAACTCACATTTATACAATCCATACATGGGATCATTATCTCCTACAAAACTCAATGACAACAAATGTGTGTATGCCCAATCTAAATTTTGGAACACCTTTCCTTATGATAGATTGAAATCAAAGTCAAAACCTACAAATCTATCAACCAAACGATCAATGCATGAGTCTTCAACAAAACAACATTATCCCACCAAATCAATACATGCCAAATGTGAATATACCAAATACAAGCTTACCAAACATGAACATATCAAATCCACACTAGGTGAACTATGGGATATATATGTTTGTGAATCATACCAATGTTTTTCAAATTCCAAACAATATGTTAACAACTCAATGTATTGATCCAATTCAAGGTAACACCATGCAAAATCAAGGTTACCTAAATTAGAACAATGTGATTCCCAACCACAACAATGTTCAATGTCAACCTATAATGAAAAATCTAAACATCATTCCAAATCAGAACATTTTCCAAAATTAATTTGTGCATGATCCCATACAAATACCACAAGTGTATATTCCAAATATGCTTGACCAACAACCAAATCAACTATATCAAGTGTGTCAAAATCAAAATCAAGATCAAATTTTGCAACATAAAATTGCTTCACTTGCCAAAATAATTGATTCATTGGGCCAAGATACATCTCCACCCCAAAATCTACACACTCCCCTATTAGTTAAACCATGTCATCAAAACATTGGTTGTTTCCACAACAACATCAAGAACAATATCTCCAATATCAAGAGGTTGGATATCAAGATCAACAACATCAACAACAAACCCAATCACCACATCTCCAAGATCAATCACAACAAGAATCACCTCAACAAGCACAAATCTCACAAGATCACAAATGTGAATACAATCCTTTGGGAGAGCCAATTGTATCAGCACTAAGAAAGCTAGTTAATGCAAAACTCGTCACTCTTCCAAAAGTAAGTGCTTTACACTCTATCATAAACTTCCCTTGGAATAAGGGTAGAGCTTATTGTATCATAGAGAAATTCTTCATAAAACATGAAATTGTATTCAACTAAAAAATCTCATCCAAGACCTTATTGATCAATGAAGAATAATTGTTGAGGACAATGATCAAGATTCAACCACTGGTGATAGTAGTGACAATCTCTCCACCACAATTGTTGAAAAAAATGATCAAGATCTATCCATCAATTAACACCTTGAAGATGTTTCTACCTCGTCCAATGATCAAATCAACATACATCAAGAGTCACTTTTCAATCATGATCAAAATCCACCAACAATATCCAACAATGATCCAATTCAAGAAATGTTAACATCATTTGATCCCATGGTTGAAAAATTTGACAATATCTCCACCATAATTTTTTAGGACAATGATCAAGATTCATCCACCAATGATCCTTTTGATAAGGCCTCTACATCATCCAATGAGTTACAGGATATATCTCAAGAATTTATTCCAAAGCATGATCAACATCTTTCACCAAAGTCTAGCAATGGTCCTTTCCAAGACATATTGACATCCTTTGACTTCATGGTTGTAGATATTGAAGGAATCTTCAACTCAATACTTGATCCACATCCACTTAAATATCAAGATGATATTGAGCCACTTCACATGCCTAATGAAGATATCCAAGAACCCTTTGTAAGCAACCCATCCTTTCAAATTGACCCATGTCAAGAACTTGATCCAAAGCACAATCAAGAATTTGTATCTCCAAGATGCTATAATGATCGACTAATGGGCACTCTCCAATCTATACAATATGTCACAAATGATGATCATATCCATATAACACACACTCCATCCCATGAGATGCTCTCTTTGGATGGACACGTAGATGATCTTCATTCAGAACAAGATTCCTTTACTCTTGACATTATTACATAAGAACATGAGGTTATTGATTCCTATAGTCAAGTTGGGTTGTCAAAATCAGGATCAGATATATTCCAAATTCAAATTGAGGACATCATGTATGAAGATCTCCAACATTATCCACTCAAGGAAATAGGTAAAACCAAATAGGATATTTTGGAGTTACCAGAGCAACAAATTGAAATAACATCATCTGCAGTGGTCATTTATCAGAGAATGCTTGCTAAACATGACATCTTGAAACAAGAAGAATCAAAACATGAAGGTACTACTTCCACAATACTGGGGGAAACTTCATCTCAAGCAAACGTCAACATAGGGAGCACAAATAATTCTTATGATGAAACCAATGCCAATACTACAACCATCCACGTCACGAGTCTTCATCCACCCATCACCCCATCCACGAATTGGGACCAACATCAAAAGAAAGATTTGAATCAAAGCACAAAGAATGTTATCAAAGAAAAAGAAATTGGGAAGCATAATGGACAAATCAAATACATATGGAAACTAAAAAATACAAAGATAGATCATCCCTATCAAAATCCATCAGTCAAAGAAACTATGGGGAAAAATAAAAAAGGGAAATGTATCCATCAAAGACGTCCACAAATGCAAAAGTAGGCTTCCAAAGCGACGTACAAAGTATATCAAGAAGTTGGTCCTAATTCCATGCACACTTTTGTATGCACCCATCATTGCTCATCTTCCCAAGTTTGGAGAGTCAAAGGTTCCAAACTATCAACCAATCCATCTTTTATTCCTAAACATACTCCACTATCCCCTCCTCCATGCATGATATCCAATTCTCACATTGAACATGTATTGGTAACCACCCTTCATCATAAGGATTCATAAGGCATTATATTGCGATGTGCACACAAAGACAAAGTTAACTCCTGTGACCGATGGATTATTACAGGTTAACCACACTTGATCCATGAGGAATTAAAGTGTGATTTAGCCACTAAACCTCAATCCCAATAAAATCATTTGATGTAAATCGAAGTAGAAGCCATTAAAACTTAACATGTTAAACTACAAAAGCTTTTGAAATACCTACTCTAATCCATTGAAACTTATTCTATTTGGGATTGGTGTCGTGTTGATGTGAAATGATGACCCTTTCCCAATCCCATGATCAGTGAGGCTGTTTAAGTTGATTCTATGGAAGAGAATCGATGAAACCATGATGTTTGATATGTGAAAACCTAAATTATGTTAAAATGAACATGATGCAAGCTAAGTTTCCATTATTTTATGCTACAAATGATCTAATTATGCAATTGCTAAGCTAATCTAAGCTAAAATAAGCTAATTTAAGCTAAAATGATGCTAAAAGATGAAAACCCTAATTTATTTACAAACTAAGATGGATACATGGAAGCCATTAATGGATGCTTGAAGCTATTATACAACTAAAATAAGCTAAATGTGTGCAAATTGAGAGTATGAATGTGAGTAAATTTAACAACATAAGTTTGCAATAAAAGATGGATCCATTTGTCTCCAAATAGTGATCTATTTATAAGAGAGCAAATGAAGAATGGATGGTTGAGATCAAAAAGCTTAATCAACGGTTCAGGATGAAGGAGATGAGAGGCATGGATCATGGATTCTCATAAATGGATGAGAATTTAGGATGAAAGTTAATCAAAGGCTCACAATTGCCTCAAACAAACACACTTTTGACCTACTCACATAGGTCAAAGGTAACTTGCCAAAGAGCTTGAATGGTTTAGCTTGTTGAAGAAGCCAAGTGAGTTGATTGGAGGAGAGGGAATATTCCTTAGAATATTCTATTTGGATGAGGAAAAATGTTAATTTACAAATTTAAAAAAAGTTTTAATTGTGCAAAAAGGATAAAGAATATTCCATGGGAATATTCCCTTTGATTAGAGGAAAATTAGTTTAATTTCTAATTTTAAACAAGGTTTAATTTATGCAATTAGGGAATTAGAAGAATTAGAAGATGATCTTTATTAAACTAGATGATTTAATAAATAGGGGAGAGGTGAAATGATATTTAATTAAATAACTTAGGGTTATTTAATTAAATAAGATGACTTGGGAGATTAAATTAAATATTTTGATTTATTCAATTTAATGAGATTAAGTGTTAATGCGAAAAGAGATGAATTAACCCAATTAAATTAATTAGGCCAAATAGACGAAAAATGATGCAATTAATTAATTAGCTAGGCTAATTGAATCAATTAAGTGAAAAAAGGATAGATAAAGAGAAAATGATGTTAATAAATCTAATTCGAGTGTATGACATCGATTAGGATATTTTTCAATGTCTACAACTCTGGTATCAACAAAGTAGATCAAGAATCTCA
Organism: Sequoia sempervirens; assembly: GCA_007258455.2. NCBI lineage: Eukaryota > Viridiplantae > Streptophyta > Pinopsida > Cupressales > Cupressaceae > Sequoia > Sequoia sempervirens. Next base: position 135,080 of record VDFB02372301.1, on the reverse strand, counting down.
AAAGTTGTATTCAAGTGCACATATGTTGGAAAAGTGGCTTCTTCAAGTAGATATCAATGGCACATTATGAAAGAAGCATCTACATCAACACCACCAGGTGGTTTGGCATGAACTTAAAATCTTTCACAAAAAATAAAAAAAATCATGAAAATAGTAAAGATAAAAAAATCGTCCTCCAATGAAAACCACTATGGTGGCACTTTGGACAGATACCATGATGAAAACCTGGAAAATAGGTGTCATGTGTAGAATCGAGCATTTGCGTGTGTTAGTTCAGGTGAAAGAATCTTATTTCATCCATAATAAATCCATCATTCCATCTATCTTATCCATAATCAAACCATTCATCCATGAACAGTTTATCCAATCCATTTTCATCCATTTACATCCATCTTCCAAATTATCTTGATCTTTACAAAGTTTGGTGCACACTTTACACTTGCTTATGGTAAACATATTGGCATGAATCATTTTCATTGATCCTATCCTACCCAACATTATATAAGCCATGAAGCACTATCCAAATGAGGATCCTTTGTTTGAACACCTTATCTTAACACAAGATAATCCTTGGCATCCTTTGCATGCTTACGATATCCATCCATCCATACATCTATCCAAGCATCAACCCATGGCATTCCATATATTTCTAGATGTTGGGGGTAGATATTTACATCTTGCTTCGGAAATAAATCTTGATCTATATCTTCCAACTTATGTGGTGATCTGAACATTGGAAAATGTAAAATCAAATTGGTCAAAGCATTTGTGAGCCAAAATCCAAATCATAAACCCATGACATATTTTGACAAGAAGATGTTCCTTATCAAGCTTTATCTTTCATCAAACATCAATCCAAACAATCAATATCAGTTGCATCTAATTTGCACTTCAGTGTCAGAACAAATCATTCAAACAATTTTTGTTCCAAACTGAGCTTTAAAATCTTGATTAATCAAATCCAATTAATCCATCATCATCTCAAGATATCCTTCTCATTCCTCATGTTGCTTAAACACTATCCTTGCATTGTTGTGTATCCTCAACAATGTTATCATCATCAATCCATCAATTAGATCAATCAACCTTAGCTTGGTTTTTAACAAAATCCAAAAATTGATCACTGATATCATCACACATATCCATATCCAAATCATCAAAACCATGCAAAATATCCAAAAAACATTCAAAACATATCAAAATCCCAAAACAAGTCAAAAAGTCAAAAAACGTTAAAAACATGGTTACCAAACTACGTCGTCTCTAAGCTTAAACGTAGGCAAGGCTAATATTTGATCAGCCCCCGAGACACAAAAATACAAAACATTTGAAAACACAAAACCCAAAAATAGCCTCAAAACATTACAAAAACATCCAAAAAATTTGAAAAAATCCATCCATCCCATTTCACTTTCCCTCACGATAAACTTTCATCCATAATAAATCAATCATCACCTTCATCCTTTGGAAAAACAAACAAAAACAACCACAACAATTAGCAAAACAAACTTCAAATGCAAAATCACAATTGAAACAACGAACCTTTAAACGTAAAACTCAAACTCTTAATCTTTTTAGCAAACATATCAATTAACCTTATATCAATAGCCTTTCAAAACCTATCAAATTGCCACCATCCACTAACATGTCCTAGGATGCATCCTTCCTACAATGGGCATTATCTTTGGATACTTATCCTAAACAAAACACATCCCTTTGGCTAAAGGTATGAAAAACATGAACTTGTTTATGTGTTTGATCTTTTCTTACGATTTATCTTATTATGCTCACTCCAATGACCTCTCGATGATGTCTATCAAAAATATTTAGAGAGAAAGGAATGAGGCATTGAACATTATCTTTCATTTGTCATTCTTGTTGGATGTCCTTGTAATATAACCTTGGCGAATACTTGCTTTAATAGGTATGTATGGAGGATATTTTGAACAATTTGTTGACTATTACATGGGAAGGTTTTTCCTTTCTATGTTTTGGTCTGAGATGTTCAAAGCATCTAAAGTACATCCTAGCAAAGTTCTTCATATGTCAGGTGTGAACAAGGATACTCCTATCTATTTGTTGAGTCAAAGTCCATCGCACTATATACCACGCCATCCTGGTTATCCATACCTCGATGCATCGTATCTACATGTTTTATCAAACATAAGGAAAGTTGTGTTGTTTGTGTCCCAATCCCTTGATAAGAAAATTATCATCACTCATCATCATATATAATAAAGTCTTGAAGACTCATGAACTTGTTGGACTTTTGCATCTTCTTAGAATCAAGGGTTGATCCCTCTTATTCTTCTATCCTCTTTCACACTAACATGGTATCATGACATTCAGAAAAATATATCAATGCATCCACCCTACATCCACAAACCATTAGCATCCTGTATAATCATGGCATATCATCATAGGAAAACATTATCCATCTCACCATCTCACTTGTATTATCATTTAAGTTGCTTAGGATAATATAGATTTGTTATTATAAGCATCTTAATCCATCTTGAGGAGGTATAAATAAACTCATGATTATAATAGGCTAAATACCCTTCTATGTTCTTATCAATCACTTTAGCCCTGCCAATTGTTTATTTTTAGGATCAATTATTGTCTACTTTTTATAAGATTATGTATAAATCTCTATTTCTCAAATCGATTGAAATTAGCTAACTAATGTTGATTTAATGGTATTGATTTCAAGTCATTGTACATGACTTTTGCACAAAAGAATGAAGTGGAATTTGAGTGAACTTCAAGCAGTTGGAGTTAAATCACCAGAAGTTTAGGTGCCAAAAATTTAGGCATGCAAAGTGCAACAATTTCTTTTAAATCTTTTTGTTCAACTTTTTGTTTAAGACTTTATGGCTCCACTATGAGCCTTTATTATGTTTTTATGTCATGAATATATGTTAAGTTAATAAAATGTAATTATGTTAAAAGAATTTTTCAATGGTGATCTACCAACATCTGAAATTTAGAATTTTGTAAGTAATATATATATGTGTAACTACCAAGACAAGAGGTTACTATTATGTTGTTATGATATGCTTTGAATACTATTTAACTATGTCTCCGTGTTACACTTTTACGATATGAATAAAATAAATATTGTTAGTCTCATTCTAAGTCAATGGTTTTGTGTAATGGAAGTACCATGAATGGATTTATTTTGAAGATGTGAAGTACCACATGTGATATGAATTAATCGTAGGAATGCCTGAGAACTAGCCACTCGAGGGATCTCGTAGAGTAGATAAGTATTTTTCTTGTTAGTATCATTACTTTTATTTTGTACATGTTGAACTTAGATGAATGTTATTTTTGTCGAGCTTTGTACTCCTATAGGTCATAGTTTCAAATTTGCAATCTTTAAGTTCAATTCATTTGGAAATTCTAGAGCACCTACTCCTATTGTTAGTTACAAGTCATTAAGTGTACTTTTTGTCAACAGTTAGTCGTTAGCGTTGGTTTCCTTCATTTAAATTTCACAATTTAACTACAAATATTAATTTCTAGGTAATTTACATGCTTTCTAGAATAAGAATTTGAATGATTTCTAGTTTAAACAATCTCATACTTTCTAGTTTAGTGTCTTTATAGTTTAAATTATATTTACAAACATTTTAAACATTAGAACCTGAGAGAGATGGTGAAAAAATTCCTTATTGCATACAACCAGGTAAGTGCAAAAAGATGGTTCCCAAAAAGGGGGCTTAAGTGGCCACTTTTTTTCTAAAATCAGGAAATATTGACCTTGGACATGAAATTGAGGATAGTTACACTCAAAATTTTGAGATGGAACAAAAACAAGGATCAAAGTGCTCTGAGTCTACTTTCTAAACTACTAATTTATTTTGAAAATGGTTGAGATTAAGAGGTTCAAAAGAGGGACATACATAAATTGGTGTTTTTGTCAAAAAAAAATATAACATAACAACTCTTATACTTCCCTAGCACAGTGAACTTTTTTTAGTCTTTTTAAAATCCTGAGAAGTTAGCTAACAGTATGTAGTTGATGCACAATTTTTCTGATAATTTTTAATGAATATTTGATTTTTTACTAATTTTCTAAGTGTACACTTCCTGAAAAATATAATTTTGGTCGTGCTACCCCTACAAATTTTGGAAACTAATTGATTTTTTAAATAAAAAAAATTGTAGAATGGAGTCTAGTTTCTAAAAATGTAATTTATT
>VDFB02372301.1:0-129613 GCA_007258455.2 Sequoia sempervirens | reverse complement strand
GTTTAATATATAGGGTAGAGGTTAGAGGGTTTAAGGGTTTAGGGTTTAAGAGTTGAGGGTTGATGGTTTAAGGGTTGAGAGTTTAGGGTATAGGGTTGAGGGTGAAATTGGCAACCTAACTTGGCCTGTTTGAGAAATGGGGTCTAGGGTTTTCTCAAATAGGCCAAGTTAGGTTGCCAATTTCACCCACTAGCTTGCCAATTCAATGAAATTGGCAATGTAGTGGTCTATTTGAAAAAATGGGTCCAAAAAATGGGGTCTCCTGGTGATAAAATCATCGGGAGACCCCATTTCTTGGACCTATTTTTTCAAACAGGGCAAGTTAGGATGCCAATTTCACCCACTAGCTTGCCAATTTAGTGAAATTGGCAATGTAGTGGCTTGTTTGAAAAAATGGGTCCAAGAAATGGGGACTCCTAGTGATTTACATCATCGAGGGACCCTATTTCTTGGACCCATTTTTTCAAAAAGGCCAAGTTAGGTTGCTAATTTCACCCACTAGCTTGCCAATTCAGTGAAATTGGCAATGTAGTGGTCTGTTTGAAAAAATGGGTCCAAGACATGGGATCTCTCAGTGATTTACATCACTAGGAGACCCCATTTCTTGGACCTATTTTTTCAAGCAGGCCAAGTTAGGTTAACAATTTCACCCACTAGCTTGCCAATTCAGTGAAATTGGCAATGTAGTGGCCTATTTGAAAAAAATGGGTCCAAGACATGGGGTCTCTTGGTGATGGACCTCCTAATGATTTACATCACTAGGAGACCCCATTTCTTGGACCCATTTTTTCAAACAGGCCAAGTTAGGTTGTCAATTTCACCCACTACCTTTCCAATTCGATGAAATTGGCAACCTAACTTGAGAGGGATAGGAGTGAGTGAGTGTGAGAGAGAGAGAGAGAGAGAGAGACTTGAGAGAGGGAGAGGAGGTAGGAGGGAGAGACTTGAGAGAGAGAGGGAGGGAGTGGGAGAGAGATAGAGGGTATATAAGGGTTAAGGGTAGAGGGTAGAGGGGAGAGAGATAAATTGGGGACTCTACATCACCATGATTCCCCAATTCTATGAGGCATATGCTACCCCTACCTTGTCAACCCTACAACATTGGCAAGCTAGTGAATGAGCTACCTTGCCAATGCTCCCCTAGCTTGCCAATGCAGTAGGGTTGATAAGGTAGGGGCAACATATGCCTCATATAAATGGGGTCTCATAGTGATGAACCGTGAGACCCCATTTCTATGAGGCATACATTTCCCCTACCTTCTCAACCCTGCCGCATTGGTAGGCTAGTGAGTGAGCTAGCTTGTCAATGCTCCATTAGCTTGCCAATGCGGTAGGGTTGTGATGCAGAGCAGGGAGGCGAACCTCAAAACAACACAATTCAAATCAAATATAACAATTTTTCAATTCATAAAACCCCAACTTGACCTTATTTCATCATACCTTCAAGTTTCTCTTGTAGCATTGCAAACAAAGAATTTTCTTCACAACTTCCAAAAGAAATTCTAAAACCACAAAAGAATGGGAATTTCAAATACCCATTAAAGCATATTTTATCATATCTTAAAATCTCCTAGGGTCACTTTTTACCATCAACCCCAAATCACTGTTGCTACGCTACCCCAAGGCCAAATTAGGCCACTTTTGCAAAACAACTACTATTTAACCTCCACCTGAATCACAAAAATTCATTCCCAGACTTCAACTAGACCCCAAATACATTGAATCAACAAATTTTAACCAAAGAAATGCCTACCAAGTCCACAAACCACTAAACCCTTGTTTTAGGCCTATTTAGGCTTGTACAATGAGGGTTTATAGAAACTCTATTTTCCAAACCTCCAACCACTTTTCCAACACTTCAAACACATCATTTAAGGTCTTTCTATGCTATTCCAACCATCTCCCATCCTTTAACATTGCAATTTCATCAAACTTATATTCTTAGCCACCATTTTGGTTCAAAACTTGACTGTAAACACCCAGGGCATCATTCCAAATTTTACAAACTGCCATCCCTGCTCTTAGAAACCACTTAAAAATAACATGCTACATCTAACCATGCCATTCCGCCAAGTTATTTCAAATTTCACTAGGTAGAATGGCCTAAAAACTCATTTTGTTACACCAAACCCTCAAAATAGGGTTTACAGACTTGTTCCTAGAAAAATTGCAATAAAAATATTTTAACTTGATGAATTCAACCCAAACAGAAACCAAAACTCTCTTAAGTCATGCCCCCACAATATTCAAAACATTTTAGAGCAAAAACACTTAGTACGGAATTGTACAGAGGTCCGCAACAACAAATTACTAGTAAAATGCAACGAAAAACAATGTTTTTTTATTGTTTCAACTTTAAATACAATCATTCCAACCTTGCTTCGAGCCTTTCAAGGCCTTTTTAAACTTGAAACACCAAAAACTAACCCATACAACCAACTCCAACCAACATTTGAACCCCATGACCGTTGGTCTCCCACACTTTGCATTTTTTTGCACTTTTACAATATTGCATTTGACAACATTTTGCAAGAATTGCAACATTTTGCATTGTGAGTGAACTAGTTTTCCAATGATCCACTAGCTTTCCAATGCGGTAGGGTTGAGAAGGGAGGGGCAGTGTATGTCTCATAGAAATGGGGTCTCACTATGACTGTGAGACCCCATTTCTATGAGGCATACGCTACCCCTACCTTCTCAACCTTACCACATTGGCAGGCTAGTGAGCTAGCTAGCTTGCCAATGTGGTAGGGTTGAGAAGGTAGGGGTAGTGCATGCCTCATAGAAATGGGGTCTCGCGGTCATCATGAGACCCCCATTTCTATGAGGCATACACTACTCCTACCTTCTCAACCCTACTGCATTGGCATGCTAGTGAGTGAGTTCACTAGCCTATCAATGTCGTAGGGTTGAGAAAGCAGGGGAAACATATGCCTCATAGAAATGGGGTCTCATGGTACATCAGTGAGACCCCATTTCTATGAGGCATATGCTACCCCTACCTTCTCAACCCTACCAAATTGGCAAGCTAGTGAGTGAGCTAGCTTTCCAATGCGATAGGGTCAATGAGAAGGTAGGGGAAGTGTATGTCTCATAGAAATGGGGTCTCACGGTGACTATGAGGCCCCATTTCTATGAGGCATAGGCTGCCCCTACCTTCTCAACCCTACCGAATTGGCAAGCTAGTGAGTGAGCTAGCTTGCCAATGCGTTTGGGTTGAGAAGGTAGGGGCAACATATACCTCATAGAAATGGGGTCTCACGGTGATATACATCACCATGAGTCCCCAATTCTATGAGGCATATGCTGCCCCTACCTTGTCAACCCAAACGCATTGACAAGCTAGTGAGTGAGCTAGCTTGCTAATGCTCCACTTGCTTGCCGAGGAATTTGAATTCGCATGCCTTGTCCATGCTTCCACTTTGAGCCTATCTTGCAATCATGGCATGCCACATTACCACATTTTTTAAGGCATTCCATCAAAAAAAATCATGTGACCTTTTTCTATACTAGAAATACTCTTCTACAAGATGATTGTAAGTATTTTTTATGAATCCTTGAATGACATATTTCATTTATTTGAATGGAAACATTTTTTAGGAACTAATATTCGTCTCATTACCATACTATAGGTAAAATTATCTGCCATGTCAAGGAAACAAACAAGAAATAAACTAACAAACAAAGAGTATGAAACCAAAAAGAAAAGGAGAGAGAATGGGTGGCGATATATCATGAAAAGAAGAAATTAAATACAATTGATGAAAACAAGCCAATTGAAGAGGAACCTCAACCATCAAAAAGAGAACATGCATTGACAGCACAAAGGGCACGAATTCAAAAGCATTGTGGTAAGACAGATTCAGGTACCGTAGTTGGAGACACACCCTCTACCGCAAGTGAATACGAAGGGACACCATTAAGCACAAGAAAATATGGAGGGACACCATTAACCACAAGTGAATATGGAGGGACACCATCTACCGCAAGTGAATATGGTTGGCCACCATCCACTACATCTCAATTTGAGAGTACATTATCACTCGTATTTGACAAATAAGGTATGCCATCATCCCCACGTGAACCTCAAGGTATGTCTTCTACTCCACCCTTGATCGAAGGTATGCAATCTAGCCCACCTCAATTAAATATTGATGAAATTCCTAATGTTGAGATATGTGTACCTAGGAGAACACAACCTAGAATTTTGCGTAGAAAGACAAAGTATTTGATTAATATTGATGAGGATATTTTGCAACACATGGAAGGTAAGATTTCAACACACACTTGTAGAAGATATGTTGATAACATTTGAAAATTCTTCTTTGAAAGGCTAAATGAGACCACAAGATGTCAACTATTTGTTGAAATGATGCGGGGTATAAAGTATAGAAACATCATGAAGACTCTTGGGTTGAGAATATCGAATACATCAAGTCAAAACACTATTGTGAAGAATCTAATGGATGCTTATGAGAGTGTGGGTAAGACCTCATGCTCAAAGGATAGTAATGTCACCTGACGTGTCATTACATCAACTTTGGTAAGTAGTCAAACAAAGAGAGCTCGTTTCATTAGAAAGACAAGTGAATTTATGAGAATTAGTAGAAAAACTTTATCAAGAGTCGTTCAAAGGCAGCAAAGAATTGAGGGGACTGATTCAAATGAATTATGGACATTCTCAAGGAGACTACCATGAAAAGATAAAAAAATTGTTGAAGCATTGAAGCATTGAGAACACTAATTGAAGAGTACTGGAAGAATAACACAAGGCCGTCTTCGAATCAAAGGGATGTGGTAAGAAGGAGAATCAGTAGTCGGAACCGTGAGCCACATTCAAAGCATTTTTTGGATATAACTCAAACCCAATTTTTTTGTAAATTTCAATAGGATTATCCTCAAATTAGTATTTGTCAAAGATATTTTGAAATGCTTAAACCTTTTTATGTCAAGATAAATCACAAATGCATTACTTGTTGTAGACTAAATATTGAATTCTCTAACCATTATGATGTTTATCATTCTATATGTTTATATTTGCATACTAACGATGTTTTGTAGGATTGTGGCATAGAAGCCTCACCAACATCTTCAAGAGAGTTCTTATCAAAAAAATTATGTGAAATAGAGGATGGCCAAATATTCTATAGGACAACATGCTTGGATGGTTCATGTGAGTGTTGTGGTGGCTTGTACCGTATGCCAGTATATCAAAATATGAAAAGCATAGATGAGGTGGGATAGAAACTAGTAGAGTTCGGGAAGTATAAAATAGTGGCATATGTTACAAAAGATGGGTCTCAAGCAAAAAGGTGTGATTTGGTTATTCAGAAGATTTCAATGTATCATTTTATGTCCATGTTTCGTGACAATTTAGTGTATGAGTATGCAAGGCATACCCATAGAGCTCGATGGATGGACACACAATTCAAGTTATGCAAATACACCTTTCCAATTGGCAACATAGTGTTAGTGGTTGAATTTTCAGAGAACTACACTCTACATCCACAACGTGAAGTGCAGTCACAATATTACAATTCCACATAGGTTTCAATATTTGTGCACATAGATTTCATTCATGCAACTGATAGTACAAAGGACCAAATGAAGGTATTGAGGGAGTATCACTGATGATTGCACACATTCTCCAGAGTTCATGCAAGGTTTCTTCCAAATGTTCTACAGTGATTTGGCTCAGAGGGGCATAACATACAGTTTGCATATAATATGGTTGGATAACTATGCAACATAGTTCAAGAACTCACACATGTTCTACTGGTTGAGCATGATGCATGCCATTACAGGTGTTCAACATATGTGGAACTTTTTTAAGGTTGGGAATGGAAATGGGGAGCATGATGGTGCAGGAGCATGTGTGAAAAGAGCATTAACACGAGAAGAGTTAAAGTATAAAGACAATGCAAATTTGACATATGCAAAATCAATCATTAAGTGGTGTAATGCTTCGATGGGTCCAGGTAATGAAGGTACGTCTTTAGTTCATATATTTTTTTGGTTGATGGATGATACTAACATTGCACCATATGATGATTTTTGTACACTAACAGGATCAAGTGAGCTACACTCTTCCCTTAGCTCAGATGCAGGTTCATGGAGTATCAATACATGAAAGATGGCATGCTTTTTTTCTACATGTACAATGTAAGCTTGGAATGATTGTGAGTCAGGGGAGTGGGTTGACAAATGGTTGAAAAGTTATCTTAGCCCACTTCACATGTATCGCTCTCTGACAACATTGGAACTAACACAGATGGAATCATCGGTCGACTTTGACCACGTATCAAGTCTAGTTCAACCAAATAATATATCTACTTGCTTAGTTCTTGAAATTCCTATTGTTAGCTTACTTTGTAGTGTATTCATAATGTTGACTAATTTCAAGAGATTTGTTGTACATATCAATGCAGGGCATGTTTATGTAGTTATTATAGATGAAGAAAAAAGAGAGAACAAACTATTACTTATGTCATTGTGTTGAGGAAAAAAATAAATTGGAATCTCTAGTTATAGATGGAGAAAACATCAAATACCCTACAGGCTCAATTGTTGTTACTAGAACATGGCTTAGAAGGTACCCACATAAGAGTGTTAAATATTGGCTATTTTAAGACTTTGACACACATTGTAAGATTCTTCATTACTCGAACCTTGTCGTGGAATCCAATGTTCATTTGACGAAATATGGGGGTAGACCTTTGAACAAGACCTTGTGGAAGGTCCATGAATCTGACTATGAGACAGTACTTGACACAATAAAGAGAAGAGTAGACCCAGATGGTTCGTTGGATTAATTTGTAAGTATACACATTGGTTATTATTAATTTATACTTGCATGGACATTAATTTGTTTGATGCCAATGCTATCATCTTCTTTTACTTTAACCTGCTAAACATTGATTGGTGTCCCCTTGTAGAAAATGCAGATTTATGATCCATCCAAGAGAATATCAGCCAAAAAAGCAATGCAACATCCTTATTTTGATGATCTTGACAAATCTCAATTATGATTTTAAGCCATTATAAAAGTGTGTGTGAAGCTTGGTGAGGGAATTTCAAGTTATTCATTTGAAGTTAACCTTATCATGAGCACCTATGATGTAGACATTATAAGAGCATCTCAAATTTCAAGTTATTCTATTCATGAGAGGTGTTGTGTGCAATAGGTATCTTGGAACTCCCAGTGAAGATGTATGAGCAAGAGTGACTAAGTTGAGAGACTGGCATGCCTATCTTCAATGAAAGTATCAAGATTTATGTCTTGTTGTTCCCAAGTTGGAACCAAATGGTGTGGATTTGTTGTTTGTAAGTGTCTTCCATCTATTTTCATTTCATTTCCATTTTGGATGCTCTTTCTTTTTCTTCTTTTACTTTGCGTATTTGTAAGTAAATTACTAAAAATTGATTGGTATCTCCTTGTAGAAAATGCTGATATATGAGCCATCGAAGAGAATGTCAACTAAAAAAGCAATGCAACATCCTTATTTTGATGATCTTGACAAATCTCAATTCTAATTTGAAGCCATTATAAAAGAGTGTGTGAAGCCTAGCAAGGGAATCTCAAGTTATTCACTTGAAGTTAACCTCATCATGAGCACCTATGATGTAGAAATTATAAGAGAATCTTGAATGTATGAGTGATAGTAAAAGATCTGTGAGAACAGAGTAACTAAGGCATTGTGCCTATGCTGCAAGGCATTTGGGCCTTCATTTTGTAAAAGGGGTTTATTATGTAGTGTCTTTATGTTTAAGGTCATGTTTTTGTTTTGAAATAAGTTCTTTAAGACCATGTTGCAATGTTTTGGGTCAGTTTTGGTTAGGAGGAGTCATTTTCAGTCAATTTGGTAAAGTTACAAAAATTGTAAAAGAGTTCCATAGCAACTTTTGCATTTTTGGTGTAAAAGGGAAGTTGAATAGTTTGGATGTTAAAAGTTAGTTGTAATTAGTTGGATATAGTTGGAAAAGGTTAAATATGCTTTGTAATGGTCGAAACAAGAGTTGGATGTACATTTGGAGGATTGAATAACAAAGATTCACTATTTTTTGCATTTTCCTACATTGAATTTTGCTACTACAAAAATTTGTACATTTTGGTACAGCCTAGAAGTGCTCATTTGTGCATTGGAATTGATGGAGGAGTGAACTACCTTTCATTTTCATCTTTTCTCATTTGATTTCATCAGGATTTGAGTGAGTTATAATGTTTTGATACCCTGCTCTACATCAATCTAACTAGCATACAGTCTAACTTATTATAAAAACTTCATTTATTAAAAAAAATCAACCTAATCATTATATCAATATCAATATAGCATACAGTCTATTGAAATAAACACTTGTAATGAGATTTACTCAAATATTGAAATTTATTGCTGCCCTCAAACATTTGTAATTCAAACAATGTAATCCCTTAACAATCCAAATTGCAAAAGGGAAATAATCTTTGACGACCTATTACCCGAATACCATATTAATTATGATAATTCCATATGAGGCATCAGGATCACATAGGGAACCTCTAAAATAACCTCTCTCAATTTTTATTTTTTTTTATCTCAGAGTCATTTTTTTGTGGTGTCCAATTTTGACTTGATAGAAAAAGTGTCAATTACAAGCAATGTAAAGTTGCAAAGTGGTGCAATTTTCGTTCTGCAACTCATGTGACCAAATAGACTATTCCAACACATCTGAATGGGTATGTTTATGCTAGGCATGGTCCTCTTTCACACCCAAACATGCGGAATCGCTTTGAGCTACGTTCAACTGGATCGATCCCTTAAGAGTCCAAAGTGCAAAAGGGCAGCAATCTTTGACAGGCTATTACTTAAAAAACGTGATGCTTAAGAACTCTTCATTTAAGCCTACAGGATCATGTTGGACCCCTCTACAATAACCTCTCTCAGTTTTTGTTATCTTGGAGTCATTTTCCCGTGGTGTCTAATTTTTACTTGATATAAAAAGTGTCAAATGCAAGCAGTGTAAAGTTGTGTGATGCAACTTTCATTTTGCAACTCGTGTGACCAAATGAATTATTCCAATGCATCCGGACATGGGTACATTTATGCTAGGAACGGTCCTCTTTCACACCCAAACACGCGGAATCGCTCTGAGCTATGTTCAATCGACTTGATCCCTTAAGGGTCCAAAGTGCAAAAGGACAACAATCTTTGACGGGCTATTACTCAAAAACTGTGGTGCTTACATAATCTCCGTCTGAGCCCATGGGATTGCGTTGGGACCCTCTACAACAACCTCTCTCAGTTTTTGTTATCTCAGAGTGGTTTTCTTGTGTTGTCCAGTTTTCACTTGATAGAAAAAGTGTCAAATGCAAGGAGTGCAAAGTGATACAACTTTTGTTCTACAAATCATGTGACCAAACAGATTGATTCAACATGTCTAGATGGGTGGTTTTATGCTAGGAATGGTACTCTTTTGCACCCAAACATGAAAAATCACTTTGAGCTACATTCTACCAACATAATCCCTTAAGAGTCTAAAGTGCAAACTGGCTGCAATCTTCAACAGGTTGTTACTCGGACACCATGACGCTTAAAAACTTCTCGTTTGAGCCTATGAGATCGTGTTCAACCCCTATACAATAACCTATCTATTTTTTCTATCTTAGAGGCATTTTACCATGGTGGTAAATTTTCACTTGGGGAAAAAGTTGTCAAATGCAAGTAGTTGAAAGTTGCAAAGTGGTGCAACTTTCATTGTACAACTCATGTGACCAAATGAACTGTTCTAACATGTCTAGGTGGGTACATTTACACTATCAATGGTCCTCTTTTGAACCTAAACATGTTGAATCGCTCTGAGCTACATTCAACCGGTAGAATCCTATAAGAGTCCAAAGTGCAAAATGGCTACAAACTTCAGCATGTTGTTACTCAGATACCGTGATGCTTAGAAACTTCTCACCTGAGCCTATGGGATCATGTTGGGCCCCTCTACAACAACCTCTCTCATTTTTTTCTATCTCAAGGGCATTTTCCCTTGGCGGCGAATTTTCACTTGGGAAAAAAACTGTCAAATGCAAGTAGTTGAAAGTTGCAAAGTGGTGCAACTTTTGTTCTGCAAATCGTTTGACCAAACAGACTATTCCAATGCATCTGAATAGGTATGTTTACACTAGGCATGGTCCTATTCTACACCCAAACACGCGGAATCGATTCAAGCTACGTTCAACCATATCAATCCCTTAAGAGTCTAAAGTGCAAAATGGCTGCAAACTTCAGCATGTTGTTACTCGGATATCGTGACGCTTAGAAACTTCTCATCTAAGCATATGAGATTGCATTAGGCCCCTCTATAATAACCTCTCTCAGTTTTCACTATCTCAGAGGAATTTTCTTGTGGTGGAGAATTTTCACTTAGAAAAAAGTTGTCAAATGTAAAAAGTTGAAAGTTGCAAAGTGGTGCAAGTTTTGTTCTGCAACTCGTTTGACCAAACAGATTGTTTCAATGCATCCGAATGGGTATGTTTACACTAGGAATGGTCTTCTTTTGCACCCAAACATGTGAAATCTTTTTGAGCTACGTTCAACCACTCTATTCCTTAAGGGTCCAAAGTGCAAAAGGGTAGCAATATTTGATGGGCTATTACTTGGAAATCGTGACGCTTATGAACTCTTCGTCTAAGCCTATAGGATTGCGTTAGACCCCTCTATAATAACCTCTCTCATTTTTTTTTTTATTTTAGAGTCGTTTTCCTGTGGTGTCTAGTTTTCACTTGATAAAAAAAGTGTCAAATGCAAGTAGTGTAAAGTTGCAAAGTGGTGTTCGTTTTGATATTTGTGTGACCAAACAAACTGCTCCAACTTGTCCCGATAGGTACGTTTATGCTAGGCATGGTCATCTTTCACACCTAAACACACAGAATCACTTTGAGCTATGCTCAACCGTCTTGATCCCTTATGATGGCATGCAAAACAATCGAAAAGAGAAACATACACACGACGGTTGAGAAGTCTGAGTTTTCCACACAAAAAACATATGATCATCCTCAAGTCTAGCAAGCGCAAGACATTTTTCAATTATCTTCATTTCCCTTACAACAATATACAACCAATTGTAAATGCATACAATGGTGGAATTTGGAAACATTTTATTTTTCCTTAATTAACCACTTTGGTTGTGAAGCATTTTGTCATTTTCATTTGAAATGATTTACTATGCTTGAAAATTGGAGTGTAAGAGAAACAAGTGATGTTCTGAAAATGTTTAAAGAATATTCAAGATAAATGTTTGTATGATAATGTGTCAAGAAGTAAACTACTTCATCTACTATGAATATTATGTTTTGCACGTGTTGTGAAGATTATGTATCATTTTCTTAATTGAGTTGTTCCAATCAAAATATTAAATATATTGGAATCTTTTTATAAAAATTTTCATGGAATACCAATTAAAAACGTGTTTTTTGCTTTTAGATGAAGCATTTCATGGAATTCTTTGGATTAAACTGAATTGAGATATGTAAGAACAAGGGAGCATTAGGAAATACATTGCTCAAGGATCTTAAATAAGTCTTCTCTTCCATTGCAATTTTGGGTGGATTATTACTTTCAAAGTATTGGGAATGTTTTTCCTATTTTCTAGTTGGTAGTTATCATTCTAAAAGACTCATCTCTTTATATGTTTTATACTTATTCTTAATCAATTATCAAGTTAATAATCAATGCATTTATTTACAATTAATCTTTTCTTTTTAATTTGTGCAATTTTGGAATTTGTAACTCTACTAGTATTTCTAGAAATATTGAAGTTGTTTAGCATCAACTAATAAAGTTGTTTAGCATGAATCAATTAATATTCAAGACAAACCATGAAGGACAACAATGATCAATGATAGGGCTAACCAATTAATAAGTATACATGTGAATAATTCAAGCATGTTCATGTGAATAAAGGAAGCACACGTACTCAAAAACACGTAAGCTTTGAAGTATACACACAAATACATAGTATACACAAATTAATACAAAGTATATGCATGAATACAAGGTATACACATGAAAAAATGTAAGTCGCAAAGTATACATTGGAATACACGTAGGTCAGAAAGTATACACATAAGTTGTATACACTTGAATACATGTAACTCATATTTATTGAAGCATGGATTTATAATGCAAATATGGACACCATCGATAAAAAAGATTTGTATTAACCAAATAGCCATGTAGGAATACATCAATATATGTTGATATAAGTATAAAATATAGGTACAAAATAGCCATATAGACTTACGAGAATGCCATCTAGGCATATAATGTCCAATATATCCAATACAAAATATGTACAAAAATGTCATATAGGCATACAACCAAGGGCTCTGGAATCAATAGTCATTGCTCTCCATGCTCTCAAAATAAACTCTTTCCCTTTGTTGGTTGATCAAATGGTGATACATTTGTCACTCATTTATTTTGTAGTTGAGGAATGCTCATGCTGCTCCTCCTAAGGTTTAGTTCTTGGCCAAGTTTTATCTGTTACAATAAGAAGTAAAGATATTAATATATAGAAATTAAATTAAAAAAATGATATATGTAATAAAACAATCACTTACCGCCATCTAATGATCACTCTCCATGAGGGAAATATTCAAATGCCCATGTTGAAGCGTGTTGAAGCCCTGTATAAACCATCCAAATAGAAATTAAACTATGAATCAATAATGGTTTGATTTTTCACTAACTAACATTTATAACAATGAATGTAAATTGAAATTTAGTAATTTTCCTCATACCTCCCCTGTCAGAGCCATTGAGGAGTCTATAATAGATGAAACACCAATCTCCATTGTCCTCTAAACATTCAAAGGTGTATCTGCTTGCAACATCTAAAAAATAAAACAACAAATTATTCAATCATGAAAACTACAATAGCGATTCATGTCATGACTTATAATGTATGAGATAATGAACATAATTTTGACTATTTATTAAAATATATATTTTTGACTATCATGCTTACTATTTTCCCTATCCATATCTTGTTTGAAAGCACATGTTTTTAGGCTTTACCCATAGCAACAAGCCGGTGAACCATTTGATAAAATGCTTTCGTAGACATGTACGATAACTGTGGTGGCATAGAGAAGGCAGTGAACTATTTGAAAAAATGCCTCAAAGAAATGGGGTCTCATGGTGATGGAATTCCATTACAAACAAATGTGTCATGGTATTCCATCACCATAAAACTGCATTTCTTTCAGGCATTTTTTCAAACAGTTTATTGCCTTCTCTATGGTATTGTGTTGGGATGGGGTGGATGGTATAGTGTGGCCTTGGAAATCATGACTTGAATAGGGAGGAGTGGGGACATGAACAAGTGGAATAAAGGGTGGAAGGTTCCATGGATTGTTAAATTGAGGATGAGAACCTTGAAAAAAATTTAGAGGAGAATTTTGGCTAATGGGTTGGTTTCTATTCTTCAAGAAGTGAGCTATTTGAAAAACTGCCTCAGAGAAATGTGGTCTCGTGGTGATGGAATGGCATTCCATCACCATGACACCACATTTATTCAAGGAATTTTTTCATACTACTCACTACCTTAACTATGATATTGCTTACTATTATGCTTTGATAGAAATTTTTCCAAGTGTCCATAGTTTGTTGGAAAGCACCTATTTTAGGCTTTTAGCCATAACAACAAGGAAGTGAGTAGTTTGATAAAATTCTTTGGTACAAATGTATGGAAAATGTGGTAGCATAGAAAAGGTGGTGAGTTGTTTGAAGAAATGCCTCAAAGAAATGTGGTCTCATGGTGATGGAATGGCATTCCATCACCATGAGACCACATTTCTTCGAGGCACTTTTTCAAACTATTCACTACCTTGTTTATGCTATTCCTTACTATTATGATTTGATAGATCTTTTCCAAGCATCCATAGTTTGTTGGAAAGCAACTTTTTTAAGCTTTTAGCCATAGCAGTGAGGAAATGAACTATTTGATAAAATGCTTTGGCAGACATGTATGGAAAATGTGGTAGCATAGAAAAGGCGGTGAGCTGTTTGAAAAAAGTGCCTCAAAGAAATTGGGTCTCATGGTGATGGACATCACCATAAGACCACATTTATTTGAGGAATTTTTTCAAACAACTCATTGCCTTGTCTATGCTATTGCTTACTATTATTCTTTCATATATTCCTTCCAAGCATCCATAGCATAGACAAGGCAGTGAACTGTTTGAAAAGATGCCTTAGTAAAAAGTGGTCTCATGGAATGCCATGACAAGAAAATGCAATTGGAATTTGCTCCTACTTATTACCTATGCAATGTGAAGTAATTGCATCACTTCTTATGTTGACTTTCTAAACAAGTATATTGTAGTTGAAATTTTGTCATCTATCAACATTTAGTTATTAGTTATGGAATGTGAAGTAATGCTTTGAGTTTGAAAGATGTGCAATGCAACGTAATCAACGATATGAATATAAACTACACAAATCTATTAAGTACAATTCATTAGTTAAACTCTTTATTTTATTACTTGCGTGTAGGTTTGTCTAAATCCACTGGCACTAGGAGGTGTTCCCTCAAAACCTCCAATATTAGCCTATTCAACATCAAAAATCACATATTAAAATACCATTCATAAAATAATGCTATTAACATGTAATAAATTTATAATTTTTTACTAGTTACATACCTCAACAGTAGATGTAGTGGAAACATAAGCAGGTGTAGGGCCGGTGTATCCAGTATCAACACTATGACCCTGCCATTTTATTAAAATCTTAAAACTAAATTAGTTAATCTTGCATTTCAAAATCAAAATTTAATAAATTAAATTCAATGAACATGCTAACATTTGCCTGAGTATCAATGCCATAGGCCTCATTCAAAATGTCAACTGCCCTCGCCATCTCCATAGCTGCAGATTTTATCTTGCGTAGTAGCCTCCTGAGTGTCGATGGGGTCATATGAACAAGTCGCCCCGCAAGCTTGACACAAATGGGATCGAAGCCCACCACTCGAAGACTCCCATGGATGTTGTTGTAGAATAGGGATGGCATGCTAGATGACACTCTGGGTCAAAGTGTTGATGGCCTGCAAAGTCTCTACTTCGGCACTCTCCTTCGTGATGGAAGGGATAACGATGTGCTCATGAGGTGGCCTAGCGAGATGTTGTCTCCCTTTCCACATAGGATCTTGTTGTGCACCGGGTCTATCTTGAGCTGACCCCCCACCTCTCCCCTGGAATTCCCTCATATCAAAATAATTTGAGATTTTGTTCAAAATGAACTCATAGTATAGTTTCCTAAGGAAATACTACGCGACTTCACAATTGTTGCATGGTGGGTAATCAAAAACCATGTACTACCTATCCCAAAAAAAGTTTCTAATTTTTTGGTGGTAGCACCAATGGATAGGAAACCTCTTCGCATTGAGGGTAAGATTTACATTTGTGCTTGGGTTAGTGAATAATGAGCACAAATCAAGTTTTGGATCTTTTTCATCTTTATATGATAATTTATCTTGGTAATAAGTCCTAGCCACCTACCTCCTATCTTGCCAACCAGTTAATTATTTGCTGAATAAATCTACATGTTTTAACATTTATTTGAGTGAAGTTGCCAGGGTCATTATTTCCATTGTTAAATCGTTTGGATCGTTCAACCTCTTGATTAAATCCTCAATTTGTTTTTTATTGTTTTCAATTTCACTCATTATGTTTTGTTGAGTGCCAGGAGTATGTTGAGGGATTAGTGGAGGAGATTGTTGTTTTGGTTGATCAACTTGAGGATTTTGTTGTTGTTGTTGTTGTGCTTGTGCTTGTTGAGGATTTTGAGGAGGGTTTGCTATAACAACCCCATGTTTGTATTTTTTGTTGCCTTTCCTTGATGGATTCTGATAACTATATATATTGTACTTTCTCTATTCGTCCCTTCATTATTTTGTATTGACATCTGAGAGGTGTAATTCCATGACTATTGTGTTGTATTACATGTTTACATGCTTATATTTTTATATGCTGTTATGTTGTTGACATGATTATTGTTTATGTTGGATTTCATGTTTACATGGTTAGTTATTATGTTGGATTACATGCTTATATTTTTATATACTGTTGTCTTTGCTTATGTATGATTATGGAAAGGAAAGGTACAATGTTGTAACATTCGTACTCGAGAGGCTTACGATATCATGACCCTTTTTCCTGATGATTGATGTTGCTTCAACTATATGATATAAGTTATATGCACATGTACTTTGACGTGTGATTGGAGTGATGCAGGTACTAAGTATTGACTCCGCCTGGATTCATAGGCCTGTGCGTACTCTCATTCCTTGATGGTGGTTATTGGAGGTAGTCATAGGCCAAACATCCCCTACCCTAGCCAATGTACCCCGTTAGTGCAGTGTTCCCGTGTTGTTGTCTTATCGTCCAGTTACCTAACGGTAACATCTGAAGCACCTTTCGGTCATATGTGGTTTACCACTATGTCTCATTGAGGTATTTTGTCTTGGTTTCTATTAATATTTTATGGGGTTATATATATAATTGGTTGTTGGTGTTTTGATGTGGTTCTGAAGCACCTTTCGGTCGTATGTTGTTTACCAATATGTCTTGTTGAGGTATTTTGTCTTGGTTTTGGTTAATATTTTATGGGGTTATATATATAATTAGTTGTTGATGTTTTGATGTGTTTTCATTGACATATTCACGTGATTTTAAATAAGGTATTTTATGGTGTTTAATTGATTGGGGATTTGAATTGTTATTTTCATGAAGTTTTAAATATTTTGTTTAAATTATTTATTAATCCTTTTTTCAAACTCTTATAGTCTTATTTAAATCTTATTGTGGAGCTTTGTGTATTTTAATGATTGTATATTTAGTGATATTAATTAATTGAATTTGGAGAGCTTCAATTGCTTGTTTAATCAAATGTCTTCATTTTTTATTGTTTTGGGAAATTATAAAAGGGAAGGAAGATTTTTTTTTAGGGGAAGTTATCTTTTGGGAGAAAATATATTTTTTTTGTTTTGGACAGAGGAGAAACCCCACGATCTGGGCGGAAAAGTTAGGGAGATTTGTGGGAGATTTTTTGAGAAGAACTTTGTGGGTATTGTATTGTTGAATTCAACGTGCCATTTCTTCCTTGCTGTCCTATTTTGGAATCTGGCCGTGCCTTCCACACTGAGAAATTCTTTCATTTCTATTTTGGGGAAGAATTGAGGTATTTTCCTTGTTATTCTTGAATCCTTGTATGACTGGTGATCTTTGCATTCCCTTATGTTAGATTTATGCCTTGAATCTCATTTCAGTTTTGTGTTACTTTTATTTTTGTGAATACTTGGAGGAACTCCTCTATTCTATTTTTGTGAATACTTGGGGGTTGGATAATGTTTGTTTTAGATTCTATTTGCTGCTTTGTAGTTTTTTCTGTATGGCATATTTTCGTGCATTCCAATAAATTTGAAATGGGTCGATGGAAAAATTGGATTTCTAGGTACTTTCATTTTCTTTCTCTTTTTACCTAGCTTGTTAAAACATGTTTTCCTTTGTTTCACCTTAACCACCTATTAAAAATACAAAATAAAGGCAAATTCCGTGTAGAAACACCCATATCTCATTTGGGTCTTTGTCAAATTTGAATTTTGGGCACTTTCATTTTTTTTATGTTTTTTCTTGCCTAGTTTGACAAAATGATGTTTTTCAAAAAAAACACCTCTTATTCGGTTCTAAAATAAAAAATAGAAGGTGGAATCGAACTAGATCGTCAAAATTTGAATTGGGTCAAGCTTAGAATTTTAATTCGGGCACTTTTAATTTTTATGGAATTTTAATGCCCTCTATTTCATTATGAATTTCAGTTGTTTAATGATTTTACAACATTGTTTGCTTGGCTATTTTTAAAAGGATTTAATGATGGATTTTTAGTGAATTTTCCTATTATTCATTTTTTCCTTGGATTCCTTGTTGGTTAAATGAGATGAGCTTAGGTCTAGGTAATTAGAGTGGTCTTATGGAGTGGCTCTCTACGGGCCCGAGGCCCGCAAGTAGCTGCCAGGGGAACTAGTAGCAGAGTTAGAGTAAACAAGTGATAACTAAATAAAAATTAATGGGGTAAAACACTAATAAGATAAGGAGTCCTCGTGCATGGCCTTGAGCACTTGTAAAGGCTAATGATGCACTCGAGAAGGTCTATCCGTATGTGGGGCGTTGAGTTATCCATATGCAGGGCGTGGATTCAGGCATGATTGAGTCTTTTCATTTGTATGGGAGGTGTACTTGATTCCGTGTGGTCCCATACCTTTGAGCACACATGATGAAACTCCATGTGATCTACACTCTAGTACCTAGCACCTTGGTAGTCATGAGTAGTACCTGACATGTTATTGGATGAGCATCTCTATGTTGTGACATTGGCTTTATGCATCATATTGTGTGTTTGCTCTGTGACTAAAGTGAGTGTTGGCCATACTTTACCCTTATCTTGTTACTTTTTTTTGGGCATTGTGACTACCTTCGAGCACGCTGGGGTGGTCTCTTTTGAGTTCACATGGTAGGGAGGCGTTGCCACCGCCATTGGGGACCAGTGTGTAGGGAGGCTTGCCACATGATTCTATCTGCATATATAAGATATAAAAGATATAATACTTATGCATGAAATTATGTTTACTCATTCTCAATTGAGTATTCGTTTCCTTTCTTTTGCTATGATTAGAAATCTTGTATTTTCTATATCTATACGATTAAGTCCTTAGGTTTTAAAAAGAGTGTAAAAAAAAAGGAGAAGGTGTTTTAAATCAATGCTATTTGAATTGAACCTGTTCCGAAAAGGTCAAGACATTTCAAATTTTATGTTAACACACACTAAGTAAGGGAAAACTTATGAAATGAATTCAATATTAAACCTTAGACATATAATATCCTTACAAATTAATACGATCGTTTTTTTTAGCCTGCTCTAGTCCCCTTACAAAACGTTCGTTATTGGGTTAGCCATATACTTTACATGTTTTTAGCAATTGACATGGCATCATCATAAAATGATACAAATCTTAGATAAGAATATACAACGCACTAGAACACCCTTGTTTACGATTTTTTACTGAGACAACATCTAAGACTCCTCGAATTATGTGATATTTAACACCGGGAAAATCTTTAACTCTTCCACCTCTTACTAATACTATAGAATGTTCTTGTAAATTATGGTCAATACCAGGTATATACGCAGTGATTTCATATTTAGAGGTTAATCATTCATAAGTTCTATAATCTAAAGTGAGGTCTTTAGTAACTTGTCCGACTCTTTTTCCATTAGGTAATATTCTTTCAGACCAAGTGAGAATCTGCTCGGGAGAAACTAATCTAATTCGAAGTTGTTGATGTTTATCCTAGTCACTCATAAAAAATAAATTTTGATTCATTTAGATCAAACTTCCTTCTTATCTATCTGAAAGTCTATCTCAGATAGAATAGTATGATTCAATTCTAGAGCTAAAGATCATAGTTCTCGACTGAGCAATTGAAAAGATTTTGTAAGAGTGCTAGGTTTAGGCATTGGTTCTCCATTGAGAATGGCACCAAATATTTTTTCACGAGCATCTATATGGTCAGATTTTAAAGTAAGCATCTTGTGTAAAATATAAGCAACACCAAAACCTTCTAGAGCCCAAACTTCCATTTCTCCTACTCGTTTCCCTCCTCGGTGGGATTTTCCTTTTAAAGGTTGTTGTGTAACCAATGTATAAGGTCCACTGGAACGTGCATGAATTTTTTCATCAACTTGATGGCACAATTTCGATATATAAGCTATTCCTATTGTAACAGGTTGTTCAAAAACCTTTCCTGTTCTTCCATCAATTAATCTATGTTTTCCAGGATGATCAGGTTCAAATACCCATGGATTAGCTGTTTGCTCGCTAGCTTTATAAAGCTCAGAAAACACTAGTTTTCTAGAAGCTTCTCGTTCGTATCTTTCATCAAAAGGTGCTAGTCTATAATGTTTGTTCATTAGTTTTCCTGCTAAAACAAGCAAACATTCAAAGATCTGTCCTACATTCATTCGTGAAGGTACCCCTAATGGATTTAATACCATATCCACTAGTGTTCCATTCTGTAAATAAGGCATATCTTGTCTGGGCAAATTTTTTGAAATAATACCTTTATTACCATGCCTTCCAGCTACTTTATCACCCACTTGTATTTTATTGTAAGTTCTTATTTTTAATATTAGGTTGATTTGCTTTTTTTTCCTTATTTTGATGCTGATATTTGCTTTTTTTTCCTTAATGTAAGTTCTTATTTTTAATATTAGGTTGATTTGCTTTTTTTTCCTTATTGGGGACCGGTGTATAGGTTATTGGAGCACCAATTGGAGACATCCCCTCTCATGTATTTATCTTATCAAATGATGTATCTTATTCATGGAAATGCTATTGTACTCTTGCTTATTCATTTATGCATATTGTACTCTCTTGAGAGAGAGGAAGTAATCATATAATTTGATGAGAAGAAATGTGATGTTTTATGTTTGGCTTACGAGTTTCAGTGTTGGTATCAGACTTGCGTGTACTATGGTGATTTTTACAGCTTTTCATTCCTAAGTATCATGCAAAAATCAAAGCTATAGCTATATATTTTTCCTTCATGCATCAAGTTGCAAAAGTTCTGGCACAACGTAGCTTTTTGTTATTGAACTGTGTTGCTGTTGCAAAAGTTCCGGCGCAACACAACTTGTTGTTATTTATGTGTTGCTGCTGCAAAAGTTTCGGCACAACGCAACTTGCTGTTATTGATCTATGTTGATGCTGCAAAAGTTATGAAGCACCAGAACAAAAAGTTTCAGTGCATCAGAGCTTTTTGTATGCTATTTTGTGATGTTACAACAGAAAGTTCTAGAGCACTGACATAGAAAGTTCTGGAGCATCGAAGCAGAAAGTTCCAGAGCACTGGCATAGAAAGTTCCAGAGCATAATTTCTGGCGCTATCCTATTTGCTCCTATTTGAATTTTCTCTGGAGGGTAAATCAGTCCTCTCCTCTTGGTTGTACATTCGACCATACTTGGCCATGCATGTTTTCAATTTATCATATCGACAATTGCTTTTGTGTAAGTTATTCTTCTTGTTTCTAAAAAAAATATAATAAAAAATTATCTTGTCCTCTTTTGGCTCTTAACCTTCTGGGTTGCATAGCGGGATGTTACATCTGGTATCAGATCTAGGTTCACACATTAGGAGCTCTGGCGTACTTGAGCCTTCTATGTTATGTTGTGTTTGGCGTGTGTGGTGTTAGCTTGTTATATTATTTTATAGTCTTGTTGTTATGCTTTCATGGTATAGTATGGTGAATAGGTCATCCTTGTGATGATTTATTTTGATGTGTTCTTTGTTTTCTTCAAGATGCCTCCTAGGGGTAGAGCTAGAGGAAAAGTTATAGGTAGAGCCATTGTTCTTCGTCATAGCACCTAGCTTAATGCCAATCAGGGTAATCAAGGTGAGCAACAGGGGGAACAACGTGTTGAGAACCAAGTCAAAGGGCTCAGGGGTGCTCAAGATTTAGCTCTTTTACAACATATTATGGATCGATTAGGACCTCGTTAGGGGGAGTCACACCCTTCTCGCTAGGATGGTCGGGATGCTAGAGCTAAGTGGGAGCGTTCTCGTAGTCCGGGTCATTCGAAAGTTGATGTTGTGAGGGATAGGGTGGATGGAGACAATATTGCTGCAAGTCACATGAGGGATATCCTTAGAGCCCATCCCCCTACTTTTGATGGTTCTGGTACAGGTACCAAGGTAGAGACTTGGTTGATCAATGCTTTGCTATGCATCCTTATAGTAGCAATACTAGAGCTCGATGTGACATTATGCATCTAAGAGGCTTTACGTCTACATGGTGGAGAGTATAGGAGTAGAATCTTCACCTAGACATTGCTTTTGTTTCTTGAGGACTATTCATAGAGAGGTTCCATGCACAATTTCTTTTTGACTACTACCGACAGAGATGTGCTGATGAGTTCCATGAGCTTCGTCAGTTGACAATGACGATAGATCAGTACAAGCATCGCTTCTTTGAGCTTAAGCAGTATGCTAGCATTTTTTATGACAAGTTGATGTTAGCACAACATTTCATCAGGGGCTTGAATGCCCCTATCAATGGTGGTGTTCGTGTGTTTGAGCCGAAGACCTTAGAGACCATCGTGTAGAAGGTGAGGTTCATAGAGGAGAATCTAGTTAGAGGATTTGGTGTTCAGGTAGGTGTTAAAATTGGTAGTGCCCCTCCTTCGGGATCAGTTGCTCATGGTGAACAGTCTCAAGGAGCTAAATTATTTAGATCTCAGTCTACACCTTCTAGATTTGGTCAACGACAAAGGCATAGGTCTACTCAGTCTCAGCAGAGTGGGAAAATTCTTGGTACTCTGTTTTCTATGGATCATCCACGTCATCGTTCTCAGAGTAGGAAGCAGAGTGGTCTAGGGCAGAGTTCTCAGAGTACACAAGAAAGTTCTAGGGGTGAAGGAACCCAGTAGTTGCATCCACCATTTTTAGGAAGAAGTTTTGGCAGAGGTGGTTGTTTTACTTGTGGGAAGAATGGTCATATAGTTGTTCACTGTTCTCAGAGATTAGTGGCTAGAGGTAGTCAGAGACAGGATACTTCAGAGCGTACTGTTGGTGATACTGGTAGATCTCATAGAGTTTTTGTTGTGGTAGATAACCATCAAGCTAAGCATCAGGGCACCGTGGTTGAGTATTTAGGTGTGTTATGTGGGATTACCACATCTATTTTGTTTGATTTAGGAGCTTCAAATTCTTTTATTTCCCCTTATGTCGTAGAGTGTTGTGGACTCATGGTGGCAAGGAAAGATGTTGGTTGGTAGGTTGAGTTAGCTATTGGAGCCAAGGTGGTTATAGATTCCCTTGTTCGTGGTTGTGTGTTGGATTTGGGCACCTTCACTACCACAGTGGATCTCTGTGTGTTGTCTTTGGGGTCCTATGGGATTGTTTTAGGGATGGATTGGTTAGAGACACACCAAGCCAATATAGATTGTCGGTGTAAGTCGATTCAGTGTGTAGACGATGTTGGAGAGCATGTTGATTTAGTTGGGGTCTAGAGACCCATTTCTCTTTGTGTGATTTCAACCATGTAGCTAAAGCGTGCCATGTGGCAAGGTTATCAGATGTTCGCTATTTCGGTTAGTGATCTTGCTAAGGGTGGGATTCAAGAGGTATCTCTTGATGACCATCCTCTTCTTCAAAAGTTTACGGATGTATTTTTGAGTGTTATCCCAGGTATGCTATCTAAGTGCAACATAGACTTTCATATTGATCTCATCCCTAGAGAGGAGCCTATCTCTCGGGCACCATATCATATGACTACTCAAGATTTGAGTGAGTTGTGGTTGCAATTAGAAGAGTTATTGGAGAAGAGTTTGATTCATCCTAGTGTATCCCCTTAGGGAGCACCTACCATCTTCGTGAAGAAGGATGGATCTCTTCACTTGTGCATTGATTATCGCCAGTTGAACAAAGTGACAATTAAGAATCGCTACTTGTTGCCTCAGATAGATGATTTGTTTGATCAAATGAGGGGAGCCAAGGTGTTTGATGAGCCTAGTTTTTGGTCCAATTTTGGGTAGAATCTATACTTTATTCGTTGGCAGTTGTCATGGACTTTGATGCTAAATGTTGATATTTTCATAATGTTTCCCTCAAACCATAGACATTGGGCTTAATCCTATTTCTACAAGTTTTAATGACATTGGCATATTATTTGGATTATCTATATTAATTTTACATGTGGTTAATGAATGTTCCTTAAGGTGGTTATAGATATGTAGTTATTGTACGTACTGACATTGCCATGCATATTTAATTTGAGGATGCTAAGTTGAGGAAGACACCGCCAGTTGGGCATGCACTGTAATGTCCAACAAAGGAATCGCTCAAACGTCAAAGGAGGTCGACGATAGAAGATTCCTCATGCAAACCGAATGTAACCGCCTTGTAGTGGACTTTAATGTTGGTTAAATAGATGCAGGAATTACTGTTGTGCTAAATCTGCATTTAGACCTACATATCTGACCAGATTCCATGCATATGTAACCGCCACCACTCCACTTTCTCCATTTTCCCTAAATGGCATCCTCCCAGTCATGGAGTTAACTGCCTTGTTTAGTTGATAGTATAAATAAATATCTGATGCTCCTTCTTAAGGGGTTGCACAATTTGATATTGTACTTGCACTCTCAAGTTTTCAGTAATAGAAATACAATACTCTTTTGTACTCATGATTTACAATGAACAAAATAAAGTTATGAGTTCTCATTAGTTTTAGAGGATACTTATCCAAGGGGTCCCAGTTGGTGAGTAATCTGTCCTTTAGTTTAGTATTACTTGTTGTTTAGTAATTAGTTAGAAATCTGGCACTGACTATTCCTGCAGCCACTATAATTCCATTTTGTGACTATTCTTGTAGCCAAAGCAGACAGAGTAGTGCCTTGTTTGTTGCTTAGATTTTTATTTCTATTATATGCATTTTAGTTTGATGTAGTTGTTGATTGATGATTGGAATTTATGGTATTCCATTTTAAGCAATTTACTTTTAGCATTGTGTGTTCCTTAGCTGTAGAATGAAAATGGCTACTTCGAGTTCCTAGTGCATATACTATGTTGACCCATTTCAAATTCACGTCCTTGGGTTGACAAGTTAAATGCACCTTCATGATGATTGAAATAACTATTCAAGTTAGATGTCCAATCTCTAAATCATAGTTGTAAGGACTTAGTTATTAAATCATTGTAGGAGGCCAACATTTTTGGCGTCGTTGCCAGGGATGGTGTCAAATTAGGAAGTTCTTTGGAGTCATTGGTAGTTTTTCTTGTTGTAGTGTTTCTAGAAGTGTTCTTAGTATACCCCTCATTTAGGAAGTAATGGCCCCCCTTATTCTTTACCAATTTTTTGTGTGAGTTGGCTAATAGTGAGTGATACCGGATGCATAGAGGAAGGAGAAGGGATGCTTATGGAAGATTCCTTCCTAACAATCCTAATCCATTCCAGCTAGTTGAATATCAAAACCTATCAAGAGAAGAAGAAGAAGATCCACACCCCTTTGCTGATGCATTTCCTAATCTGACTAGCTTTGAAGTCCCCTCTGAAGACCAAAATCAGCTTGAGAACCCCTTTGCTTTGGAACTACATCAAGCAAGCATGGGTGATGCAAATAGGAACAGACCTAATCAACCAACTTTTCCTTTCCCCATTGCCCATCATAATGAATTTGACAACATCAAGAACATCCCTGCTTCAACACTCCCCAAGTTTTATGGACTTCTCACAAAAGATCCTGATACCTTTTTATTTGAGTTTGACATACTCTGTAGGAGTTATGATTATACCACCGATGCCCATAGGCTTAAGCTATTTCATACCACTCTAAAAGAGGCTACATTAAGATGGTTCATGAGCCTAGGAAGAGATACAATGGAAACTTGGGAAGACATGAAGACAAAATTCTTTGAGAAATACAAGGAATATTGCAGGGGAAATGACATGAGAGGAGGTGACATTTTCAGGATGAAAAAAAAGGAAGATGAGAGCTTGGAAGATTATATTGCAAGGTTTTTGTTTTTCCTACAAAAATATCCACACCATACACTCAATAAAGACTCACAAAATTTTCTTTTCCTGAGAGGAATCAATGATAGTTGTACTAATTCCTTGGACCTCATGGGAGGAGGAGATATCTCCTAAGTTCCTCAGGAAGATATCAAGAAAATATGCCAAAACTAGTCTAGGGAAGCTTCAAAGAAAGGGAGTGCTTACCAATCTTCCATGGGTAAGTCAACCACCAGTGGAAATTCAAGAATGGATATTACTCATTTTTTGGCAGACTTCAAGCAAGACATTATAAATAATCTAGGTACTCAGCTAGATATAATTCAGGCCAAGAAGAAACAAGAGGAGGCAGAGGCAATGTTGACAGAACATTGTCCCATAAGCTCAAGGATCATGAGTTGAACTACCCCACCCACGATTTGGATTTAGTAGTTGTCGTCCATGCACTTCTGCATTGGAGACATTTCCTCTTGGGACATCGGTTTGAGTTGCATATTGATAATCACAATTTGTAGTATATCTTTACTCAACCGAATATGAATGCTTGGAAACGTCGTTGGATGGAGTTCCTCTGTGAGTATGACTTTTAAAATATTGTTGAGGATGCCTTGAGTAGGAGGAGACATGAGATCTCAATTTTGTCCCTTGGAGTGGATTTGCAGAGCTGTATTTTGGAGTCACTTCCTAGTGATACTTGGTATCAGGAGGTGAAAGCGGAGATTGAGTCTAGGAGAGTCCTTGAAGGCAGGTTTGTAGGTTTCTCTCTCGATCTTGATGGAATTTTGTGACATCTTGGTTGCATTTATGTTATGGATACTAGTGATCTTCGTTCCTTGGTTTTTTTGAGGCCCATCATGGGCCCTATTCAACTCATCTAGGTGTTACGAAGATGCATGCCAATCTTCGATAGTTGTATCGTTGGGTAGGGCTGCAACATGATATTGTCTATTATGTGGCTTGGTGTCTTGAGTGTCAGGGGGTGAAGGCAAAAAATCAACACCCAACAAGACTATTGCACCCTCATTCCATCCCTAGATGGAAGTGGGATATGATATCTCTTGATTTTATAGTGGGCCTACCTATGTCTTCATGTCGTCATGATGCTATTATGGTTACAGTGGACAAGTTGTCCAAGGTGGCACACTTCTCACCCATGAGATCTTCGTACACTACAACATCCATAGCTTGAGTTTTTATGGAGGATATTGTGCATCTACATGGTATTCCTCGTAGGATCATTTTTGATCATGATCCAGTGTTCACTTCAACTTTGTGGACTTCTCTTCAGCATGCTTTGGGAGCTCAACTTAATTTTAGTTTTGCATACCATCTTGAGACTGACGGAAAAATGAAGCAGGTTAATCAGGTTTTAGAGGATATGCTTCTGATGTACGTTATGGATCAGCAGTCTCGTTGGGAGGACTACTTGTATCTAGTTGAGTTTTCTTATAATAATGTGTACCACAGTTCTCTTAGTATGTCCCTCTTCCAGGCCTTGTATGGTAGGCTGTGTCAAACTCCATTGAGTTGGGATCACTTACAGGACTGAGTTCTTTTGGGTCTGGAGATGCTTCAAGATATGGAGCAGTAGGTAGTGCAGATCAAAGAGTAGCTAGCTACGGCTCAGGATCGACAAAGGAAGTATGTCAATTCTCGTAGGGTTGACCGCCACTTCACGGTGGGTGACTGTGTGTTTTTGAGAGTTTGTTCGTGGAAGAGCCCCATTCGTTATGGGAAAGGCTCAAAGTTGGCACCTCATTTTGTTGGACCTTTTGAGATCCTTGAGAGGATTGGTCCAGTTGTCTATCGCCTTGCATTGCCACTGAGTCTATCACACATCCACGATGTTTTCCATGTTTCTATTCTTAGACAATATATGCCTGATGCGACCCATGTTCTTGATTGGACTGCTTTGCAAGTCGAGGTGGACAGACAACTTTCCTTGGAGCCCATACACATCCTTCAATGTTAGAGGTTGATCCTCAAGGGTCAAGACATAGAGCAGGTAAGGGTCCAGTCAAATCCTGATGGTGAGTCCCCAGCATCTTAGGAAGATGTGGCAAGGATGAGAGACCTTTATCCATATCTTTTTGCAGGCTTCCAGCAGTAAGCCTGGTCCTAGGGGGTAGGATGTAACAACCCAATGTTTGTATTTTTTCGTTGCCTTTCCTTGATGGATTTCGATAACTGTATATTTTGTATTTCTCTATTCGTCCCTTCATCATTTTGTATTGACACTTGAGAGGTGTAATTCTGTGTCTGTT
The DNA here is from genome assembly GCA_007258455.2 of Sequoia sempervirens. Lineage (NCBI taxonomy): Eukaryota > Viridiplantae > Streptophyta > Pinopsida > Cupressales > Cupressaceae > Sequoia > Sequoia sempervirens. The sequence continues at coordinate 101,751 of VDFB02372301.1, read as the reverse complement.
ATGTTGGATTACATGTTTACATGCTTATATGTTTATATGTTGTTATGTTGTTGACATGATTATTGTTTACATTGGATTTCGTGTTTACATGGTTAGTTATTATGCTAGATTACATGCTTATATTTTCATATACTGTTTTCTTTGCTTATGTATGATTATGGATAGGAAAGGGATGATGTCGTAACACTCATACCTGAGAGGCTTACGATATCATGACCCTTATTCCTTATGATTGATGTTGCTTTAGTTATATGATATATGTTATATGCACATGTACTTTGACATGTGATTGGAGTGATGCAGGTACTGAGTATCGACTTGCCTGGATTCATAGGCCTGAGCGTACTCTCATTCCTCGATGGTGGTTACTAGAGGTAGTCATAGGCCAAATGTCCCCTACCCTAGCCACTGTACCCCATTAGTGCAATGTTCCCATATCGTTTTCTTATTGTCTGGTTACCTAACGGTAACGTCCGAAGCACCTTTCGATCATATGTGGTTTACCGGTATGTCTCATTGAGGTATTTTGTCTTGGTTTCATTAATCTTTTAGGGGATTATATATAATTGGTTGTCGGTGTTTTGATGTGGTTTCATTGACATCTTCACATGATTTTAAATATGGTATTTTATGGTGTTTAATTCATTGGGGATTTGAATTGTTATTTTCATGAGGTTTTAAATATTTTGTTTGTTAGTGTAATTAATTAATTATTACACTAGCATAAGTTAACTTAGGTCATGCATTATTTAGTCCTAGGTTAGATTTTAATAAATCATTTAATAAATGGGATAATATTCTCTTCCTTGTTTGTGGGGATAAGATTCCTTCTAGAAGATGAGTTGTCCTTCTAGAACTTATCTCAACATTTAATAATCATCTAGATAGGGTTCACATGTTGTCACATGTTATTAGATAATGAGACATGGCAACATCTCTTGCATCTTAGGTTTTCCTTCATGCCTATTTATTCAAGGCATCTTGTTCATTTGTAATATATCATATCATTTTCATCATATCAATATAGAGTCTTTATTCAACATTCCATAGTTGCAACACTTCCCTTTGTGGTTGATTATCTTTCATGGCTAAGGTCTTTTATTGAAGATTCTGAAGCTTCAAGGGCTATGCATCCATAATCTCAACATTGTTTAAATGATTTATTAATCCTTTTTTGAAAGCTCTTATAGTCTTATTTATATCCTATTGGGGAGCTTTGTGTATTTTAATGATTGTATATTTAGTGATATTAATTAATTGAATTTGGAAAGCTTCAATAGCTTGTTTAATCAAATGTCTTACTTCATTTTTTATTGTTTTGGGAAATTATAAAAGGGAAGGAAGATTTGTTTTTAGGGGAAGTTATCTTTTGGGAGAAAATAATTATTATTTTTGGACGGAGGAGAAACCTCATGATTTGGGCAGCAGAGTTGGGGAGATTTGTGGGAGATTTTTGAGAATAAATTTGTGGGTATTGGATTGTTGAGTTCAATGTTCCATTTCTTCATCACTGTCCTATTTTGGAATCTGGTCATGCCTTCCACACTGAGAAATTCTTTCATTTATGTTTTGGGGTAGAATTGAGGTATTTTCCTTGTTATTCTTGAATCCTTGTATGATTGGTGATCTGTGCATTCCCTTATGTTAGATTTATGCCTTGAATCTCATTTCAGTTATGGGTTACTTTTATTTTTGTGAATACTTGGAGGAACTCCTCTATTCTATTTTTGTGAATAATTGGGGGTTGGATAATTTTTGTTTTGGATTCTATTTTATGGACTGTAGTTTTTTTGTATGTCAGATTTTTGTGCGTTCTAGTAAATTTGAAATGGGTTGATGGAAAAATTGAATTTTTGGGTACTTTCATTTTCTTTCTCTTTTTGCCCAGCTTGTTAAAACATGTTTTCCTTTGTTGCACCTTGACCACCTATTACAAACACAAAATAAAAGAGGATTCCATGTAGAAACACCCATATCTCAACCAGGTCTTTGTCAAATTTGAATTATGGGCACTTTCATTTTTTTATGTTTTTTTCTTGCCTAACTTGACAAAATGACGTTTTTCAGAACAACACTTCTTATTCGGTTCTAAACTCAAAAATAGAAGGTGGAATCCAACTGGAAATGTCGAAATATGAACTAGATCAAGCTTAGAATTTTAATCCGAGCACTTCGAATTTTTATGGAATTTTTATGCCCTCTATTTCATTATGAATTTCAGTTGTTTAATGATTTTACAACATTGCATTTTTAAAAGGATTTAATGATGGATTTTTAGTGACTTTTCCTCTAATTTATGTTTTCCTTGGATTCCTTGTTGGTTAAATGAGATAAGCTTAGGTCTAGGTAATTGGAGTGGTCTTATGGAGTGGCTCTCTATGGGCCCGAGACCCGCAGTGGCTGCTAGGGGAACTAGTAGCAGAGTTAGAGTAAACAAGTGATAACTAAATAAAAATTAATGGGGTAAACACTAATAAGATAACAAGTTCTTGTGCATGGCCTTGAGTGCTTGTAAAGGCTAAGGATGCACTCAAGAAGGCCTATCCATCTGCGGGGCATTGAGTTATCTATCTACGTGGCATGGATTCGGGCATGATTGAGTCTCCTAGTATGTATGAGAGGTTTACTTGATTTCGTGTGGTGACATCCCTTCGAGCATGCATGATGACACTCCATGTGATCTGCACTCTAGTACCTAGCACCTTGGTAGTCGTGAGTAGTACCCGACATGTTATTGAATGAACATCTCTATGTTGTGACATTGGCTTTATGCATCGTATTCCATGTTTTCTCAGTGACTGAAGTGAGTGTTGGCCATACTTTACCCTTTTCTTGTTACTTTTGCTTGGGCCTTGTTGTTGTGCAGTTTTTCACACACATGCCCCGCTGAAAGCAGGGACCCTCTTTTGCTTTCGTTCCCAGTGTTTTGGCCCTTTGATCTTAAGGATTTACCTTGCTTTGGAATGAGCTTGAATGTTTATCTTACCTACATTGGTGATCCCTTTGTGATATTGATTGAAAATCTCAAGTTTTAGACTTATTTTGGGTTTTTCGTTGTTCTCGGGAAAATCCACTCTTGGCGGAATTCCTCGGATACTCTGAAAACCTGGTGCTGGCTGCTTTGCATTGTGATTCAAAAATGTCGAGGTCTCACGAAATTCCTTGGTGGTCAATTTCTTCGAATATCCATTGTCCTGTCGGATTCTCGGGCTTTGGTCAAGGTTGTCTTGTCGACTACATTAATGCTTGCTTGTACGATTTCTATGGCAGGTATTTAAACAATTTTGGGGAGTTTTGTGCCATTAATTCTATCATTTTCTTTCTATTGATTTGAGTGCTTGATACTAAGTGCTTGGTTGGACTTGGTGTGTTCGATTTGTGAATTCTTGGATTTGGTGGTGATTTTCTTGGGTGTCCCCTGTTGTTTGCTAAGGAGCTAAAGATTGTTACTAGTCTTTGTTGTAATCGAGTCTCACTTCATCAATGGTATGTACTCATTGCCTTGCTTTTGATTGTTGAATGTGAGTGATTCTTTGGCATCTTGAGTGTGCATTGGCATCCGAATTTCTGCATATTTGGGCATTGAACATTTGAAAGCTAGGGTTGTTCGATTCTACTAAATTGACGATCCCAAGTGAGTTTTTGAGCTTGTATTTTGGTTTCATCATGAGGTAGCTCGCTTGTGTAGGCCATAAAGATTTTTTTTGAAAACCAAACAATTGAGTAAGCTGAGCCTAAGCTTGTCTTGTGCATTCATGGTAGAATTTTAGGGATTCAAACTTAGGGCATCACCAATTCCTTTCGATTTACTTTGGGATGAGCCTTGAATTTAAAGATGATCTGTAGGAGGTTCAAATTGAGCTAGTTTCAAGCCCAAGATCCTCAAATTTGTGATCGTTCGATCAATTTGAGTGAAGTCAGGAGAAAACGTTGGCATTCAGTATTTCAAAGTCTTCACGAAATTCCTTAGCTACTGGAATTCCCCAATTTTTTGTTTTCTCTTCATGTTCCCAAAATGTGCAATGATCCAGAGTTATACCTGCTTCACGGATTTCCATTCCCTTTGGATTTTACCGAAATTTCCTTTGTTGCTTCATTTTCCCAGAATTTGTAGACTATTGCTATTTTTACGGATTTCTGTCCTAGGCAGAATTCTTTGAAACTTTGCTGAAAATGAAGAACTGAGGGATAACATGATTTATTAGCTGATGATTATGAGTTGTATGATCAATTTTAATTATTCAAAGATGTATCATGTTGTTATGATGGTGGATTAAATGATTATTGGAATCCTTTTTGTGTTTATTTCACTAAAATATGTCTGGATGGGAATTTTCCAAAATTCCTCTCACCTGGATTCTGTGGAAGGACTGAAAACCCGAACTTTGAGATGATTAATTTTTATGAGATTTTAGAGAATTTTACTTATCATGGGACTCATATTGAGGATGAATATGTCATTTGTGATTAATTAACTTGGGTTTCATGTGATCTTTATTATGGTTTCTTTATCGAATACAGGCTGAGTCAAGTAAAGCAGTGATAGGTGGAACCAAGGGTAGAATGGTGGATCCAAGTGCATAAGGGTCTTATGTTTCCGAGGCATAAAGAATCAAGATGGATATCAAGAGTAGAATCCCTGACAACAATATTACCTCCATCTGGTCAGAGGTAACTGATACTAATGTTGGATTGTGGGATTATGAAGAGTTCAAGACAAGGATGACAACACAAAACCTTCCTTTGCTGGCCAGAAGAACATTGGAATCAGGGTTGGCACATGTAGCTGGGTTCCCTCCTATAGTGCAGTGTTATGAGTTGGTGCTCGAGTGTGCTAGACACTATGATAGGAATACACAAAGGATAGTTGGCCCTCAAGGAAGAATTGTAGAAAATTTAAATCATGTGTCTATAGCCCAGACCTTTGACATGCCAGAGATGTCTCATGTGGTGGGTTTCGATATGGAGGTGGCAAGGAAGTTCTATGAGGAAGATACCATCAAGTCCCAGTAGGTCATCAACTCCTAGTTGGAGAAACCTAAATCTCACTTTTCCAAGCTGCCCAAGCAACTATTTAGAGCAAAATTCAAGAAGGAGTACTATGATGTTATTACCCTTCTCAGTAGGGTGGTAGGATTGAAGAGTGCCAGAGTGTTTGAAAATTGGATGTTTCATATCATTGTGAGGATGGAACAAAATGTAGATTATCATTGGGTAGGCATTATAAGTGCCATGATTCATTAACATATGTGTAATGTCCTACAAATGATGACCTTCACAATGACCTCCTACTTGGTTTATGCACTTGCAAGATTTCATCCATACAAGGGACTAAGTACAAGGGGTGTGTTTGGACAAGATGTAATTTATGAGGTTTATCCATAGCTACACCTGGGTAACTCGAGCTATAAGAGGGTGAATGATGCATTCACCATGTACATCAGTAGGTTGCTCCAAGGTGCAGAGCATGTAAGGATATCTAACAATGCCAAGGAGATAATCAAAAGGTATGGGGCTTGGTTCATATAGTTTCCCACCTTCTCATATATAAGGATAGATGGTTGTCAGAGGGCTCCATACAGACTTCCTAGGTATCCCATAGACCACATTATACTTTTGGAAGTCACAAGACAAATATGTGATTTTGATGCCATTGTGAAAAAAGATAAGCATAAGACTGGATTCGGTGGAGATTTTCCTCTAAGGATAGGCACTGGTGAGGCATGCCCTTCTATTAATTTGGCCTATGCTTCTCAAGAATAAATGAGTACTCTTGGGTTATCCTTTCATTCCAAGAGATCTAGGTTTGATAGGACTGGAGAAGCATAGAAGAAGGCCAACAGAGAATATAGTCACAAGGATGATATAGAGGACTATTGGGCCAATTGTAGTGATGAATTTGAGGTCAAAAGGAAGAAGTTTCGAAGCTGCCGGTAAATTTAGTCTGACTGTATAATGTGAAGGGCATTCCAGACCAGGTTGAGGACAATGGAGATTTGATTCAGGGCCATGATTATGAGGCAGTGAAGGATAAACCAGTGGGAGAAATAGACTGGTTGGAAGAAGAGAAAAAAAAGTTAGAGAAACTTATGACTTCAATGATTAAATATACAAAGTTGTGGCTCAAGCATAAGATGTGGGAACTAGAAAGTGAAGGTGTGCAATGTATCTATGATCTAATGGGAGACTTGGAGTCTCATTCTACTTCTAAGGAGTCAACTAAACAAGATCCTAAGGGTAAGGGAAAGGTGAGCTCTTCTTTTAAGATTAAGATTAAAGATGTTCAAGTGGAGGAAGTACAAGAGGTAGAAAAACAAAGAAATCCTATTGCAAAGAAAAGGAAGCACATTTCAAGGACTAAGAAGTCAACAAAGGATGAAGTTGAAAAGGAAGATAAAGAAGTTAGTGTTTATGTGCCCAAGAGAAGAAGGATAGTAAGATTGTCATAGAAGGAAAAGGAAAGCTCCAAGGTAGGGGATGAAGGTATTCCACCAGTAATAAATGTGGAGAGCTCGGGAGAAAGAACACAGTCGTATACAAGAAGATCGAGAATTCCTTCTCCCAAGGATAGTGTGCCAAGGAAGGATGCTCCTTCAGTCACTCCTGCTATAGAAAAAACATGATAATATTCCTCCTTCCCATGAAGCTCACAGTGCACTAGGTGAATCCAAAGAAGCAAAAAGTCATCAAGATCCAGAAGGAGAAGAATTTCAAGAAGGTGAGCTCTATAGTGCTGAAGCATAAATAGAGAAGGTGTTACAGTCTCCCCTCATAACTTATGATGATTCACTTGTTAGAAGTGAAGAAGATAGAACCCCTCAGAGAGAGGAAATGCTAGTTAGGACTCCATCACTGGTGCATGAAGAGGAAGAACATGATAATGAAAAGAAGATAAAGCCAAGGAGATTTTTGAGAAACAAGATGAAGTTGGATAGAGCAAAGTACAATCAGAATCTACTGTTCTGGGATGGTTGGATAAGGAATTGAAGAGTAAACAGATTCTTGTAGATGAAACCCCTCCCAATTGGGATGAGTTATTGGAAAATATTGGAAAGGGTAAAAGAAAGAAGAAAGCCAGGGTCATTTCCAAGATTGAGAGGGATGAAGCAAATAACAGAGTGGTCCACATTGCTACTCTTGCTCCTGACAAGAACATAGATGATGTAGTTGGAAGTGACTACAATGTGTAGACCATCAACCTAGGGAGGACTTCCATGGAACACGATATTGAAGAGTATGAGGGCTCTAGTACTGTGATCTTGGGAAGATTGAGGAAACAAGCACAAACTAAGCAAGAGTTGAAGAAGGAAAATGATAAACTTAAGAGATATTTACAAGACTTGATGAAGCCCTTATAGTCTATCAGCTCCTCATCATTTGCTGCAAGCTTCCTACCACAGGAGACAATATCCGAGTTGGAAAGAATGAAAAGCACCACACATGCTACCATCGGTTGGTTACGGGGGGTACAAACTAAGGGGGATGATGCCATCAAAGACATTCTTTCAACTGGAGGAGATGCAATGAGATCATTAGATTGGCTGAGGAATGTGTTAGCTCAAGATAAGGAAGATGTGGATCTCCTATTGCAAAAGGATAAGACCATCATGGAGTATAATGAGGATGAATTGGTAAGTGATGAAATTCTTCCTTCCTCCAAAGCTGCAGAACCTTGGGAATGGTTTGAAGTTCTGCAAATAAGGCAAAAAGTTTTAAAGAAGGTATATAAACAGGGGAAACAGATTGAGGACACCTTGAATGAAATTTACAATAAGTGCATTTCCTTCTTTGAGGTGATGACATGGAGAAAGAGATTTGTGCCAAAGCATATTAGCTTGGAGCAGTTGAGAAAATGGTGGTGGAATGTGTATTCTCCAATCAGTGAGGGCCTAGTCACTGAACATCAGTTGGATGATGCAGCTACCTACATTGTAGTGATTGATAAATATCAAACCAGTAAGGTAGATTGGGACAGAGTGGTGAAACAGTCAAGAGATGATATCAAGTCTATTGAGAGGAGAGTTAAGATTTTACCTATGCTTCCTGTGGCTAACTTGGACAAGGTATTTTTGATGGTACAAGATAAGATGGAGTGCGCTAAGGATAAGGGGGGTAGTAGTTAATACAATGCTACATCAAAATTTGTGCTTCCCCATTATTTCTCTTCTCCTTCACATGCATTGGTCTAGATTATGTTGGAGATCCCAGGCCAACCTGGATGGAGTACATGCATTTAATGCATATGTTACTTTATTTTGAATTTCTCTTGGCTGAATTGTTTTGTGGCCATTTATTATTGTAAACCCTAATTAGGCTGACATATCTTGAGGGGTTTCTATAAGTATGGCATTCTGCCTCATTTGTAAGGGCTAGATAGTTTTTATATTGGAGCGAATTAAGCAGTAGAGCAAGAGTTAGAGTTAGAAGTTAATATCATTTCAAGCAAGTGTTGTAACAGAAGACTGGAATTGTTGCTATTGTGGGTGATTTAATGCAAGTAAAGACATTGTGATTTGGTGCCTTCCTTGTGTTGAATTTTATCTGGCATGGTTCCTAAAATTCTATCTTTTGAAATTGCGTAAGTTTATTTGGTATATGTTAGGTTAATGTTAGATGGTTTGATGATGTTTATGGTTTGATACTTGAAGTGTTTGCAATAATCTCTAGTCCATACTTTTTGCAGCTAGCTGACTGTTAGTTGCTTTGCAAAGTTAGCCTGGACTTTTACATTCATTGTGCTTAGTTCAATTGTGAATATTTGTTCATTGCAATTGCAATAAGATTGTTTTGGATGAGTGTTCATGATCTGAAAATCTTTGATACCTTAGAAGATTGCACTATTTCTGTAAGAATGTAGATTCATCTGGGTCAAGCAGAAATCAATTTCTGAGGGATTGGTCCATTTCAAATGTTTATCATTTGCATTGTTAATCTTAGAGTTAGTGTTAAATGTAGGAGTCTCTTAAAACCCTTATCTCTTTTACCACTTATTTTGAATCTGGGTTAAATTTAAGATTGGAAGTATCATCATATTGCTAGATCTGATAAATCTAAGGATTCAATATTTGCTTGTAGTAAGGTCCATTTGTGATTACCAACATTTTCACATTTATTAGAGTTGTTTATGCATTGTCAAGACCTGACATTAGAGACCTTGGGGTTATATCTTGAGGCTTGCTGATAGAGATTTACTTTTCAAGAGAGATAGGATTTCCATATTCTGTCTGAGTTGTTGCTGTGCAGAAAACACCATCAACACTTGTGACTACCTTCAAGCACGGTGGGGTGGTCTCTTTTGAGTCCACATGGTAGGGAGGCATTGCCACCGCCATTGGTGACCCCGGTGTACAGGTTATTAGAGCACCAATTAGAGACATCCCCTCTCATGTATTTATCTTATCAAATGATGTATCTTATTCATGGAAATGCTATTGTACTCATGCTTATTCCTTTATGCACATTGTACTCTCTTGAGAGAGAGGAAGTAATCATATAATTTAATGAGAAGAAATGTGATGTTTTATGTTTGGCTTATGAGTTCCGGTGTTGGTATCGGACTTGCTTGTACTATGGTGATTTTTACGGATTTTCTTTCCTAAGTATCATGGAAAAATCAAAGTTATGGTTGTATATTTTTCCTTCATACATCAAGCTGCAAAAGTTTCGACGTAACGTAACTTGCTGTTATTGATCTGTGTTGTTGCTGCAAAAGTTCTAGTGCAATGGAACTTGCTATTATTGATCTGTGTTGCTCCTGCAAAAGTTCTGATGTAATGCAACTTGCTGTTATTGATCTATTTTGTTGCTGAAAAAGTTTTGGAGCACCAGAGCAAAAAGTTCTGGCGCATTGGAGCTTTCTGTATGCTATTATGTGATGTTACAGCAAAAAGTTTCGGAGCACCAGTGTAAAAAGTTCTGGAGCAGGAAGTTTTGGAGCATAATTTTTGGAGCTATCCTATTTGCTCCTGTTTAGATTTTCTCTGGAGGGTAAATCAATCCTCTCCTCTTGGTTGTACATTCAACCATACTTGGCCATGTATGTTGTCAATTTATTGTATCGACAACTGCTTTATGTGTAAGTTATTCTTCTTGTTTCTAAAATAAAAAATAAAAATAAAAAATTATCTTGTCTTCTTTTGGCTCTTAACCTTCAGGGTTGCATAGCAGGATGTGATATTTGCAGGTTGATTAACATCTCCTACAAATTCAAAAAATAAATATAAAAAACAACCTAAAACTAAAAATTCAAAACAAAGAAGAAACAATCCTTACCTCAGACCTCCTCATCGACGTGGTGACATCTTGGCAATGAAACAACAACAGTTTGATGAAAAATATTGCAAAATGGATCCTCCTACACGAGCATGGAAATGAGGGATTTTGGTTGCAGGCAGAAAAAAAACATAGTCACAAATGAGAATGATTTCAAATTCCTTTTTTTTTTTCTTTTAATAGCTCATAACATGAGCGTGTTATAACGCGCTCGCATTATAGGATCGTTGTGGCCAAGGCTTAGGCTCGTCACACCAAGCCATAACACAAGCACGTTATAACACGCTCGTGTTATGAGCTTTCAAAACTTTTTTAAAAATTTGGCCACAAATTGGCTACCCATCTTTTAGCACTCGCCCAACCTTTGAACACTACTTGGTTGACATAATTGATATATTTCTAACTAAAGTGTTAGGACCTTATGACAACCTATCACATGTCATTTGCAACATCATTATAATATAGATCTGTTAGTCTAAGCATTTCATAACATAACCATTAATTACATCCATAACATAAACATATCACATATAAACACATCCATACATACATGCACACATCCATAAAGAATATTTGTCGTGAGCTTGACCCAAAATTTGGAATTTTTACTCGATCTCTTAAGGGGGCAGTGTACCAACATAATTCTTTTCGCTAGGGCAATGGTGGGGCATTCGAAAAAAATAGATTTTTTTTGAATTTTGATCTTGGCAGCATCAGTCTTTGAACCAACACAACTGGTACATTACTTCAAAGAGGGGAAAAATGTAGACACTCAAATATGCCTGACTGACATTATGCATCTAATTTTGATTAATTAACATCACTTCTACTATTAATCAAGTAATTAAGTTTATTTGATTAATTCACTTCCTACTCACTAATGTTCATCATGTTTAATTAATTAAATCAATTTATTTAATTAAAACTCTAAAGTCCTATCATTTGATTTAATAAATCAAATTATTTAAATCAAATGTCATAAACACTCTAATCCCTTCAAATTGATTAATCCTGAATTAATTAACTCCTAATCATCATTATCTATTTCTCTAGCTTTTAACTCCCCTAAAGTTAAATCTTGACCCATGGTCAACTAACCAAGTTGCACATGAAATTCATTTCTTTTAATTATCTAATTACCTTATTTATCCTCACAATGGCATATTCCTATGAATATTCCTCCCATCCACCCCCTCATTCAATTTCCCTCCAAAAGCCTCTTACACACCCATAAATACCTCTTACAAAGGCATTTACTCCCTCTTACATGCCATCTTGTCTCTTACAAGGGTATTAATCTCTCTTACATCCTCACCCACATTCTCTCACACTCTCAACCATATTCATTTAGTCCTTTTACATCCTCATAACTCTACACATTCTCCAAAATGTGCTCCACCTCCATCCATTAACCTTGTGACAAGTGTCACATTCCTATTGGCTCTCATTTTAATCCCACATTCACCAATTTCACTCTTTCTTCAACCCTTCAATCTTATAAGTAGAAGCCTCTTCTACTTGAAATGGATCCACAATCATATGCAATTTTACTATAGGCACATTCATCACTCATTTTAATCACATCTTGGAAGCTTATCAAAGGGGATGAGAAAGGGTATTCTTTCAACATCAAAGGAGCACCATTTCCACTATGGGATATGGTTTGAATATGCATTTATAATGCTTTCATTAGCTTCTTTGGTTTTTTATTATCTTGTTTGCATATTTAGCATGTTTGAGTATCTCATAGGAATGCTTTATTTGGTTTGTTTAAAATGATTAATATGCTAACATTTGTCAATGTTTGAGTAAATGCAGGTTGAGCATTCACAAACATGTGCACTTTTTGCACACATGCCCTGCCGAAGACGTAGACCCTCTTTTTTATTTTGCATCTCCATATCTTAGCTTTGTGAATTTTTAGTTTTTCTTTTCTTGGGAGGTTATTTTGATATTTGGTCCATATTTGATTTGATGAAGGCAATATTTTGAGGAATCTTGAGGGTCTAGGAGAAATCCACCTATCATGGATTTTAGAAATGGGGATTTTGAAGTGAATTTTCAAGTTCATATGTAAATATTTTTTGTACCCATGGATAGAGGATGAAAAATTAGGTTGGGTTGCTTTTTGAATTTTTTGAAAATTCCTTCTAGAAAAAAAGTTATGGGGTTTAGGAGATTTTGACCTATCATGGATTTCAAAAAATCCTTACCCTAGCGGATTTTCCCAAAGAACTAAATTTCAAAAAATCCTTGCCTTAGCGGATTTTCCCAAAGAACTAAACTTCAGAAAATCCTTGCCCTAATGGATTTTCGCGAAGAACCCAATTTCGGAAAATCCTTGTCCTAGCAGATTTTCACAAAAAAATCATGTTTTGGAAAATCCTTGTCCTCAGGGATTCCCCTAAAACCAATTTTGAGGAAAACTTTGTATATAATTTTTAAATAGTTTTTGCACCTATGGATGGATAATGAAAAATTAGGCTAGGTTGCTTTTTGAACTTTTCAAAAATTCCTTATAGGGAAAAAGTTATGTGCTTTAGGGGATTTTGACTTGTCATGGATTTAGGAAAATCCTTGCCTTGGTGGATTTTCCTGAAGAACTAAACTTAGGAAAATCCTTGCCTGGGCGGATTTTCCCAAAATCCACAACAGATCAAAATTCCTGAAATTGCCATTTTCAAAAAATCCAAGACCCATCAAAAATGCCGAAATTTTCCAAAAATGGAAATTCTTCCCAAAATGCAATTTTTCTCGAAATGGAAAATTTCCAAAATGGAAAATTTTCTTGAAATTTTAAAATGTTCCAAAATGAAAATATTGAAATGGAAAATTTTTCAAAAATAAAATATTCCAAAAATGGAAAATTTCCAAAAATGAGAATTTTTCTTAAAAGGCCAAAATTTTATTCAAGTTTAATTTGGATATCTTATGGATTGGATTTTTTAACATATGAGCTACTAATGATGATATTTCTTCTTTAGGATTTAATAAATCAAAAGGGGACTTGCATATGGATTTGTGCTAAGAGGAAAATCTCATTGTGCTGCCAGAAGGATTTCAAGCTATGCTTTTACTTGCAAATCAAATATTTAATATGCACCCACATGAGAATCTGTGCCATGTGTCTACAGCTAGAGGATATGTTTCAAATATGAGAAGACATGTGATGTTTCTTTTGTTCTCCAATAGGAATTTTTATCAATGTCTATATGACAAGCTTCTTTTTTCTCATTGCTCCTGGTTGTAATAGAATTATGCTGATTGGATGATGATGTATCCTAGATTGTAAAACTTTATGAAATTTCCCGATGCTTCTAGAGGATGAATCTGAGCCATTGGATTGATTTAATCTTGGCCATTGCAATTGTAATAAAAAAATTATAAAAGGCTAGTGCTTTCTCATTTGTAAGGGGTTAGAACTTGAGTTAGAAAGCCAAGATTGGCAAGTAGATTTCAGGAGTTAGCAATACGAGAGGAGAGAGAGTTGGAGATTTTTATGTAAATTATAGAGAAGTTAATGCAAATGGGTTGTTGATTTGGAAAAAATTATGTTTAGCTTCAATAGTTATATGGTTTCTTGTTCTTGATTCTGATGCAATACAAGGTGGAGAAACTCACTATTCAATACCAAACAACCTGACTCAAACAATGAAATCAACCTTTAAATCACAAGACAACCAACTTTTCCAAATCACTCCCAAGAGGCTTGTAACCCCACAAAAACCAAATTTACACAAAATCCTTTAGAGAAGGCCATACCAAGGCCCAAAAACATCATTTAAGATTTCTCATAGATCCTTGATCATCATCCCAAAAGATCTCTAATGGTTTCTTTACAACAACATAAAGTTTCATTAACCTGCCTTGTTTTGAGGCTACTAAATTAGCCTTGTTTTCCAAAGGAGGACCCTCCTAAACACTTCACTTTCAACCAAACTCTATTTAAAGACCTTAATTGTGTTCTAAAATCACAGTTTCCACCATTATTTCCCTATTTCAAGACCATCTTATCGTTGTTCCATGAAACCCTCCATTTCAAGCCAAAACACCTAGGGTTTATTGAATATCATAGAACTCAAGCTTCTAAGACCAAACCAAAGCATAAAACACCTTTAGTATACCCGACACATGGTCACAAATCCATGACAAGACCAGTTCCTTCTCTGTTTCAACAAAACACCCTCTTGGCACCTTCATTTCACATGAGAAAAATGCATTATTTGACCCTAAGGTATCATTCCATACCAAAAAACTTGCTTTCCTTTATTCCTAATTTTTTTTAACACCTATCATACCATCAATCAATCCAATCCACTGAGTAACAAATCAGGACAATAGGTGGATTGACATTTATATCATTAAAACAAAATCAGACCTCCAAATTTGTGTGTACAGGTTGCCACATAAAAAATATTGAAACATTTCCCAAATCTGAGTGTTAGATTTTCAAAATAGGTTAAAATGAAAGAAAATTCATAGATCTACATAATAAAAAAATATTCATATCATCTTAGAACCTGTACGGTTTGTACAATGTAAGCAAAGATCAAGAAACACAAGAAATTGCAGATAAACGTTGTGTTTGTTATTGGAATTCTCAGTATAATCCTTCAAAAACCATTTAGTTCAAGCCCTGAAGGCTTTAAATACATTCTCAAATCAAAAACCACCCTCTCAAATGTCTATAACTGATTTTTAAATTCTAAGACTCTTAATGTTCCCTAAACTGCACTTTGACAACATTAATATGTAACTTTTTACATTTAGACTCTAATGACTCTAAACCACCCAATTACATCATAAATGGTCTTTTTAGACCTTATTTAGAGTAATTAAACTCAAGACTCCCTTATGCTATCCTTGACTCACCCTATGACCAATCAAATGAACAAATTTTGACAAAGGAGTTTAGGTGCTCTTGCACAAATTCTCAATGTTAGATGTTAATTTTCAGTTCTTTCATGATAATGGTGAAATGTGAATGATGTTTGATTGATCTCCTGCTCATACTTTTGGAAATTTTTTGATTGTAAGTTGCTATGTAAAGTTAGTCTAAGCCATACATTGTGCTAAGTTTAACTATGGATGCTTGTTCATATTGCACCAATTATTGGGTATGTGGATGAATGTTCATAATTTGAAAATCTTTTGTTTCCTTATAAGATTGCACCATTTTTGTGTAGTTGTGGGCTTGTCCTTGATCAAGAAAAGACAAGTTTATTGGGGATATGTCCATTTGAAACATTCATCATTGTTGTGATTTATCTTAGGATTTAGATTAAATATCTCTCTAAACCCTTCAATCTTTTGCTATTTCTTTGAATCTGGGTTAGTTTAGGATTAAAAGCATCAATACATTGTTATATCTAATGATAAGTATACTTCCAGAATTTTTTTGTAAGGCCCCTTGTGATTACCAACATTTTCACATTTATCACTAAGTTGTTTATGCATTGTCAAGACTTGACATTAAAGACCTTGGGGTTGTTTCTTGAGGCTTGTTGAAGAAACTTACCTTTCAAGAGAGATAAGATACTTGTATTTTGTCTGAGTTGTTGTGCAAAAAAAATCATCAACAAGACATAAACCAAGTGATAAGTAATGACCATAAGTGGTCTTGTAATTGTTGATAATTTTTTTTAAAAAGGGCCATTTATTAAAACTAAGAAAAAGTCTCATAAAGTTTAAAAAAACTTGCAATAGAAAGTTTAAGCAAGGTGATATAGAAAATTTTGGCTAATTATTTAGGTGCAAACTAGTGAAAGGGTGTCAATTTTGTTAACCCACATAGCAAGGAGAAATATTAGGGTTTGATCTTGAATGGTATTGAAGGAGTTCAAGAAGACAAGGATGCATAATGCAGGACTTCAACGTGCCACACACGCGTCCAACTCAAAACCTTACAAGAAATGAGGTGGTGGATTGCTAACACTTTGTCATTGTCCCTTATGGAGTCAAAATCATGAAATTCTAACTCAGAAGGTTTTTGTCATAAATATGGTTAGGTGCCATAAATGCAATGAGCCAAATATGCAAGTGTGAAATTGCCACAGGGTGTAACTTTACAACACTACATTTTTCCCCCACTTTAGTGAGTTGATTTTTGAGAAAAATCAGTTGCACTAAAGTAGTTGAGAAGACATAAATGCAAGATCAAAAATTCAAATTTTTTTAATAGATTTACGTATAAAAAGGATATTGTAGAGGCCACAAAGATCGAGCAGGCAGACATTGACGATGCCCCCAACATTTGAGCTTAGCAAGAAACTATAGTGCCATATGTGAAGTTTTATTTTGCAAAACTCAAAATCAGTTCAAAAATCAAAAGAAGCTACCACGATGAGAAGAATGCTTAAGGAAAATTCAGTGGTTCAAAGGAAAAATATGGTGAAGAGGTGAATATATTCCCCCTCCTATTTTTTACTCCAGTTAGGTGGGGTGAAAACAAAAAGGAAGGACCACATCCACTGAGAAAAATGGGCCAAAAATGACCATCCCTAGGTGGACCCACAAAAGAGTCATTTTCACTATTCATAGTGAGGAGTTTGTTGAATTTTGTGAGAGAAAAGTTAGAAAAATGCCTTGCATACAAGAGTATGTAGCCTTGAGGATTGAGTAGCTCCGCACAACTATAGTCGAGGGAGGCGGGGTTAATGAGGTACAAGGAATCTGACCCAACTATGTGTTTTTAATGCATTTTTAATATTTTTGATCTCCTCGAGCAACACAACATCTAGCTAGAAAAAAAGTGTTTGGTTGGTGTGTCGTCATCTAGGCAACGTATCAGGGTCCTCTAGTCATGTTATTGTCTAGCCTACACACTGGTGTCAGGGAGGTATTCAACCTTGGACATTAGCACAATGCGTAGATGTCTATGTGTTGCACCTCCATCCTAGAGGAAAACTTAGAAAAATTTTGATGTAGAGAGAAAGTTTTTTGTTTATGATGTAGATGGATTTGACATGAAATTGGCTTCTATTGCAAGAGTAGCCGGATATCAGATAGGATGGGGGCAGGAACCTGTTGACATTACAATGTGATCACAACAATTAAATGCACCTAGATGACCAGGTTATGCTACTGCATGTGGGCCTATGGTGGGTTTACATGATGCAGAAGATCTGGTATCATACTTCAATGCTCGTGGCACTCATGGAGCACTAGGATGCAGATACCTCCACCTTCCATCTTTCAACCAGAGAGATGACTGTCACATTAGATGACATTTATTGAATCATCAAACTACCCATTCGTGGGCGACATGTGGCATATGATGAGATCAGGACGTCTTAGACTTGGGCTAGTAATATTGCAATAGGCGGGTGGACCAAGAAAATACCACTGGTCACATCTACATAAGGTGGTTGGAGTAGGGGCTAGTGGCCATTCCACTCCTTCAGAGAGTGATGGTCATTATAGTCTCCCTCCACATCGCAATGGATGGGTGAGGATCTCATCTACATAGGGGCCTCATCCATTGCATCTGAGAGATGGAGCATAGGACTATCTACGCCTAGGGTCAGAGCATGCTTTCTCACCTATACCATGTCCTTAGGCATTATGTACATTATGATTATTATAGTCTTACAACTTGCACGCTCCTACAAGGGTGGGCATTCACACATATCAAGTGTGCCCGCCCTATCGAGTTTCCCCAGGGCATAGCACCTAGTACACCGATGGCTCACACATACCCATTGGTCTATGACTAGAGGTACAAGGAGCTTGGTTTTTGGTGTTTATAGTTTGATTATTTATGGGGGAAGGATATTAGATGATGCCCCTATAGGAGGATAGGGATCTAGCCCATGGACAAGTGACAACTATGACAAATGCAACATGATCGACTCTTGGTGGGGTAATCAGATCAAATTATTGTTTTATATTACTAGCATTGGGTCGTTCGATAGTTTGAGAAGGTGCAGATGATCCCTCTAACACCTCCCACGTATGTCTGATCGGTGAGGAGCACCGTTCGGGTAGGTAATCATTTTTGTTTGACCATTGTATATGTCACTATTAGTGACAACGAGTTAGATAACGATGACTGACCTCTCATCTTGGCAATCAATGATGTCGACATCACCCATGGTTTTAGAGCATGATAGGTGATAACCAGTCCAACCTTGATTTTCTTAGCACATGCCCCCATGGGCAATGTTGGTGCACAAGGGTTAGGAGGAGAGTATCATGGCGGCGATAGTGATGAGGAGGGTGATATAGTGATGGGTGAAGTGATTGAGAGGCCAAGATGGTGACATAGAGTATCATTTCCTCCACATGTGGTCTCAGTCTCATCGATGCCACCTTCGGTGGAAGTCATCCATCCAATGGCGACAACAAGACCTAGTGTTGCACCCCCTTATCCACATTGGCAGGTTAGGGACACAAGTACAAGAGTGGATTATGTTATTTCCTTTCAATATTTTTCATTTTAATTTATCTCATATATATGCACATGCTTTTGTATGATATGATATTGATAGCATCTACTTCTATATGGTTACAACTGACACATAGGAGTGGATCACCTTCATCGAGCAGTGCATTGATGAGGTTACCCTAGTTGTGCCTATCCAAGGGATCATCCTCGACATGTACATGCCAATGTCAACGGGGTGACACACCCATATTTTTGAGCTTATTACACATCCGAGGATTGCTTATGAGGAGACACACATAGAGACCTTTCAGAGGGTTGCTGACCTCACCATAATGATTGGGTAGCAAGATTAGTGCTCAATAGAGCTCCACATTGCGCTAGCCGAGTGAGACCAAACAATGACACAGGTAGAGAGTGTTGAGAGGGCATGTGACGCCCTATTGAGCCAGCTTGATGACCTCGATGAGTAGGCGATAGTAGTGAGGCTAGGTGTCGATCTCCAGGTACAACTTTAGGAGGAGTTGCGACAAGCCCATGAGTAGGTCCTACTACAAGAGGAGGTGGTCAAGCTATGAGGAGAGGTATGAGGGATACATGCATGGAGCATGTATTTGTCATGTTCACATCAATTACATTCCCTAGGATCAATCCAACATCCACCTTTGCCACCAACAACAACACTAGAGGGCTCAAGGAGCCATGAACATGGGGGCTAGAGGCCCATTTTTCACATGCCAAATTTTGCATACGGATTATAATATTTTTAATTGCATTATTTTGATGTACAAACACATACAAATAGATAGGCACCACATTTTGATACAGTGGTGTGATACATGTACATGACATTTTGATATATATATATATATTTGTGCGATGTCACGATGTTCTTTATGTGTATGTTTACCTTCATGTATGGTTATGCAATGGATTTATGTTTATGGATGTATGTTTATGTTAGATGCTATCATGATCTACTAAGCACACATTGGATGTATGTTAATTAAATTCTATAGACATGCAAAATTAGCATATTGCATTTAATCAAGTCCATTCATTAAATAAATCAAGCTTATCTGATTTATCTCCTAAGGTCATCCATTTAAATTAAATAAATCCATCTTTATTTGATTTAACACTAACATCATTCTCTTTGATTAAATAAATCAAATCTTTATTTAATTAAATCTAATGCATCAATTCTCTCTCATTTTGATTTATTTAAATTCTAAAATCTAGGTCAAAAATAAAAATCACTAATCCCTCACTAAATTAATTAAACCTTGATTAATTTAATCCTAATCTCCAAATTTCTCTAGATTTTGCCACTTGCACATGAAAATACATTTAAATGATTTATTAAAATCTTTATTTATTTTCAACTTGGAATCTTTGAGGAATATTCTCCAAGTTTGAAATCTCCCCCCAAATTGACATGTACATCCAACCAAGCATTTAAGAGCTCTTACATGTCTCTTACATGTCTCTCACACAAGCCAACTTAGCATTTAACTCATCTTTTCATCAAATTCAAATTTCAAATCTCCCCCTCTTTGGCACATTGACCAAAGTGTGCTCATTCCTCAACCTCTCACATGTTGACAAGTGGCGCTTTATCATTGGCTTATCTTTTGTCCCACATCCTCTATATCTTTCAATCCTCCATCATCCTTTCTTATACATAGAGAGTTCCTCTATTGTATTAATCCTCCACATTCTTAGGCAACTTGATCACTTATCATCTTGTTCATCATATCATTTAGGAGCTTATCAAGGATTGGGAAAGGGATTCTTTCCACATCAAAAAAGCATCAATCCACTATGAGATAAATATACTTCATGTTTTTTATATGCTTTAGTTATCTTGTTATTTGATTGTATTTTGAAGCATGATGTATTATTTCATAGGGATGTTAAATGTTTGCTTTTTTTTAACAACTAACCATGCTAAGGTGTGTGTTATAGTTTAAGAGATATGCAAATTTTAGCATCCACATAATGGCGCTAGAAGGAGGGCTCAAATTTTCGTCTTGAAGACAAATGAGGACAGAAAAATATAACTTTCTTCTTGTAGAATTTCCCAATTGCTTCACTTTTGCAATGTCTAAATTCCTTGTAGATTTTGACAGTTGATAATCAAAGCATTCTTCACTAGTAAATAAGGGCATTTTATCATAACGGGTTGAGAAAAATCTTCACTTGATTTTATGTAAAAGCTTCTGATTGATTGATGTACTGTCGACAGTAGAATCTGGTGCATTCTGTTACATTTATACTTGCTTTGAAAACCATTGGAAAGCTCATCTGCAGGACACCCACAAGCTTAAAAAAGTTTATAACAACAAAGTGAATGAGAGACTTACAAATGAAGTAAATTTTCTCGTCAAGATCAAACCGTAGGTGTCTCCTTGTAGGAATAGGGGCCTTAACAATGGTTGTTAAAGGCTATTGTTTTGTATCAATTGGGTAGATAGTCGACATAATACTGTTGAGTGTTATTGGGGAGTTGATCTGCAATACCCCAGTTGCCATTATAATTATACTATTATTGTTGATATTATTTCGTTAGGGCATGGGTACATGATCATATGTGGCCATGCGACCTTTGTTGCAATCCGTCCAGAGCTCTTGATTGATTATCTTGATTGAGATATGTTGTAATGTTGAATTAAATTGCAGGGATGCACATTTTAAAATTTAAAGTTTCAAGGACTTGACAGTATAGTGGGTGGAATGTTATGTACAATCTTATCAGGTTCTTGCTCATTTATTTGTTCCCATAAGCCATCTGATGCAAATATTATAAAACGATCATCTTCTTTAAGATGATGCACGTGTATGGATGGCTCTACTAACAAAATTGGCCACTGAAGTGCCAGTGGAAATCTAAAATGTTGAAAGAGAGAATCTCTGTTGAACTCTAGTTTCTTCAAGTATATATCCCCAATTGATTGACACAGCCTTCATAGATCTGAAGTGATTGGCACAACCAAAATAGAACTAGAAGCTGTCTGTCCTAGAACTGTTTCTTGTGCAGACATACTCGCATTTGGTGCCATAAGTAGGTGGGTTCCAATAACTGAATGGATTCCTTGAGAACTCGTTGCATCCAAAAGAATGTCCACCCTATCTCACTGGGCCATGCATTCCATAAACCAATCTACGACCATCATCATGTGTTGGGGATCACGAGTTAGGAACGAATATTGGTAAACTACATGTAGCATAGGAATTGTTCATTAGTCTTCTATTTTCCTATTATGCTTTGTCCATTAATATCGATTTAAAACACTCAATATTCACTCATATCTTGATTTAAAGCATTTAGTATTCGCTCATATCTAACATGCAATTTTCTTATAGGCATTCATTGTGACAATACGTGTTCATTCATTAGCTCCAACTTTCATGCCAACCATAAATGTTCATTACCGTTGGGATTACCGCCAGTCTCAGGAAAGAATAGTTGAAAGCAGTTCACGTTGATCCTTACCATGAAAGGTTCTCAGAGCCCTAGGCAAGACAATAATGGTAATCCCAACATAGAGAAGGAGATGGGCTAGCGGAAGAGATTGTTTATCCAGCCCTGTGTTGCTAAACGAATTGCTAACCAACTGTGGCCAGAAGGTAGGGCACCCCCAGGCAAGAATGAACTGCTTCCCTTGAAGCACGAGGTAATGTCATCAATGCCTTATTATAGTTGTCGTTAGCTCCCTGCTTTTATCCTTGATGAAGGAGTCGGTGAACTATGAACTATACAACTATAGTTCTCCAACCCACACCCCTGCACGACTTTCTCAGTAGAAACAGTCTGGATGTTAAGTGAATGAAGCCCATGCAGAAAAAGGTATCCACATATGGCGATGGTATAATTCCTTGTCTTCTTATTTTTATACTCACATCGATCTGTCTTTTTTGGACTATTCATCAAAAGAAGCTTTATTTCATTCGGTGGCATATGGATGGAAATTTGAAAAAGATATCTTGGAAAAGCTTTAAATGTCTAGCGTATTGAGTTTTGTTCTAAAATCTAAGCACAAAAACTTGTAGACAACATTTTCTACAGTGGTCATTTTGTTTTATACAAGCTTCTACAACTTGCATGGTTTGACTACTATATACCTACAACAAATGCTTTTAAAAATCTAAACATGTTTTGGCTATCTAATCACTTAACTTGTATTGCTATGCACATCTCTAGGCATTCACCATACTCAAGGTTTTGCTTTTAACATATATTTACATTGCAACTTGTGATCACTGTTTCTGTCATTAATATTTTTGTTTTTATCATTAATGAATGGGCTGTGTGGGTAAAGATGTGAAGAAGTTTTAACCATTTCAAAAGTGTAAGTGATCCATTAAAGGTTAATGTGCCCAAGTCAAAGACCAAATAAGACATTAATCTTACCATCATTTATGCGTGACTATGGTATTTAATGTGACCTACAAAGGCTTGATTCAAGGTGTTATTTTTATTTATTTTTTCAATATTGATCATTATGCATAATCTGCTAACATCAACTATGTGCTTTGTGATCTGATTTATTGTTTGGCATGCAGGCCATCTTTGGAGCGGCAGTAAATGCCATTATTCCTTTTTTAGTGTTCAAATCTCAAAGCTGACTTCTAATGCTATTTACTTGAATTTTATTGCATGCATTGACTAACCGATACAAGTACTTTGGCATTAGATTTGATCACAATTGCAGCCTCATTATCCAACTGGACTTAGCATACTATGCTTAAGGCTAATGAATATGAATGTGTAAAGTGACTCTTTTGTAGAGTTAAACAAAAAGGGGGTTTCTTGTCATTCATTTGGTTATCATTCTTTCTTCAGTGGTTCTGAAATCTAATGGTATATAGCTCTAACATATGGATTTTGTTTGCAATTCGCATAAAGAATCGGTGGTATTGGAATCGAGGAACCATAAGTAGATTAGAGTTGAAGGAAATTGGGCATTGAAACTTGAAACTCACAAAGAATTTTTTAATGCTTAGAGCCTCTATTTTATGCTTTAATTTTCTATTTTAGATCAACTCATTTTTTTTGGGCTCTAAAATGAACATTACAAAAGCTTTCAAATTTTGTTGCAAAGGGGCTTAAAATGAACTTTAGGACACAAACTTACTAGAGTTGGTTTTCGGATATAACAGTTGAACAAGGAAAATTTTCACATTTGATTTGGTGCTTAAAAAGAAGTCATTATTGCTTTGTGGACTTAAAATGAACATGTGCTACTTTGTTTTGTGATTTCTTACTCAAACTAACACCATTGAAAAGATGTATGTGCTTCTCTCACACCTCACGGTGATCTTGAGAATCAAAAGGCTTTTGGTGGTCTTAGGGTGGGATAAAGTGATTGCCTCCACACTTCATTTTGGAATTAAAATTGAACAAAACATTGTGCGAGTGTGAGCCAAACCTATCATGTGTATTCTCTCTTTGTTTCTCAACAAAGATCGATCAAGTTACGTATATGTTTGCTTGCTATTGTTTATCTTAGAGGGCCTACCTTGGGGAAAAAGTACTCACCCAAGGGAACGACTCAATCGGTAACACTCTAAAGCCAAGCGTATTTCCAACCGAGATATAAAAGTGGGTACTGGAACAAAGGCTAGTGTCACACGGTTGGCTCTGACGAGAAGGGAAACAATGGTCTCTCCCCTCGATGGGTCAACTCCTATGAATGAAAAGTCCAAATTAAAACCCTTGTTGTAGAAAGGCCAAAATCCCTATCTATTTGTTGGTGCAAGAACGGTCGTTTTGAAGCCGCCCCACAATTTTATGATTTTTAGTAGAAATGGAAAGTATTCCATGGGAGTTTCATGGGTACCAATGCTTGGCTGCCCTAAGAAGTGAGTGTCGTGGAGGGGAGCCAGTGGGGTCAAGCATCTAACCATTCACTAAAAATAAGTGTAGTTGGACATGTCCAAGTGGGGACTCAACAAATATTGTCTCAAATATCCATAGGGTTGTGATTGTTCTTGAAATCAAAACACATTGCATGATCGAAAACATTGGAAAACAAACATTCAACATGAGCATCAAAATTCAAACCCTTTAGGAGAAGCAAATATCCTTGAACAAATTTGCATGCTATTGCTTGCCCTTGGGATTCTCATCCTTAGAGGCTTCTAAGCATTTGGATTTCATCTCAATTTACTCCTACTAAGGTCAACATTAGGAAACCTTTGCCTTGATTTCCTCGATTTCCACATAATGCACTTTGTGGGATGAAAGAAAATTAGGACATTGGACATTTAGATTGAAAACTAATCAAGAAGTGTTTGTGGTAAAAATCAATTCATTAACCAAGATTAAATCAATTGAACCCCACACATGTGCTTGTTTATATTTTTATCATCTTTCGAGAAAATATTGGTCTTTTGGTTTCAACTACTTTTAGAGAAAAGCATGTTCTTCAGTATCTTGGTCTTGTAAATAAGGTTCTCCTTAGGTTCATTCATTCCAAACATTCCCAAAAACAACTTTAGAGCTTTGGGAACATCATTCTAGACTTGGGTAAATCATGAAAATCAAAATCACCTTGTTTAGTTAGGTGTATGGGAATGCATCCTTTCTCATACATTTAATTGAATTAGCAATCCTTTGAAGACGTTCATCCTAAGATCACATCTAACATCTTAGGGTTTACAATTCCATTATCCAAATCCAATCAAACTAATCAAAATAAAACCCTAAGTCTAGCATTGATCCAAAGTTCCTAAACATTCAACACCCATATCATTCACCCCTTTCATCATTCATCTCATCATTGGTCCTAAAAACCTTAGAGGTCACTTTTGCAACAAAGTCAAAACACAAGAAGAACATGGAATATAAATTTGATCCATACATAATGAGTAAACCAAATTAACTAAAATTTCAAAGCCTTACAATGCCGATTGATTATCAACATTCACATTTATACAATCTGTACATGGGATCATTATCTCCTACAAACCTCAATGATACAAAAAATGTGAGTATGCCCAGTCAAAAGTTTGGAACACCTTTCCCGATGGTAGATTTAAATCCAAGTCCAAAACTACAATCTATCAACCAAACACTCAATGCATGAGTCTTTGACAAAACAACATCATCCCACTAAATCTATACATACCAAATGTGAATATAGCAAGTACAAGTTTTCCAAACATGAATATTTCAAATTCACACTTGGTAAAATTTGGGGTAGATATGTTTGCAAATCTTACAAATTTTGTTCAAATTCCAAACAATATGTTAACAACTCCGTGTATTGATCCAAGTCAAGGTAACACCATGCAAAATCAAAGTTACCTAAATCAAGGCAATGGGATTCCCAACCACAACAATGATCAATTTCAACCCATAATGCCAAATCTAAACATCATCCCAATTCAAAACATTTTCCAAAATCAATTTGTCCATGATCCCATGCAAACACCACAAGTGTACATTCCAAATCTGCTTGAACAAAAGCCAAATCAACCATATCAAGGGAGTCAAAATCAAAATCAAGATCAAAATTCGCTAGATCAACTTGCTTCACTTTCCAAACTAATTAACTTATTAAGCCAAGAGACGTGTTCACTCCAAAATCAATACACTTTTCCTTTGGTTAAACCATGTCATCAAAGCATCGAGTTGTGTCCACAACCACATCAAGAACAATATCTCCAATGTCAAGAAGTTAGATATCAATATTGACCACATCAACAAATCCAACCCCCACTTCTCGAAGATCAATCACCACATCTCAAAGATCAATCACCACATCTCCAAAATCAATCACCACAGGGTCAATTTAAAGTACAAATCTCACAAGGTAACAAGCGAAAGTACATACCACTAGGGAGACCAATTGAATCAGTCCTGCAACAGTTGGTACAAGAAAATCTCATCAAGCTCCTCGTCTAGGAACTATCAAGAACCCCTAGTTAAACCACCAGGGTGTAATGAGGAGCACCATTGTTATTTTCACAAAAAAAAGGGACACACAACATCAAGTTGTATTCGACTCAAAAATCTCATCCAAGACTTCATTGATCGAAAGATAATCACTATTGGGGATAACGATGAAAATTCAACCACTGGTGATAGCATTGACAATCTCCCCACTACAATTGTTGAAAATAATGATCAAGATCTATCCATCGAGGAAGATGTTTCCACCTCATCCAATGACCAACTCACCATACATCAAGAGCCACTTTTTAGTGATCTATTTCAAGGAGTGTTAGAATTATTTGATCCTATTGACATAATCCACGACCCATCTACCAATGATCATGTTGAAAATGTCTCTGCATCACCTAATGAGTTAGAGAACATATCTCAAGAATTTATTCCAAAGCATGATCAACATCTATCACCAGGATCTAGCAATGGTCCTTTCCAAGACATGTTGACACCCTTTGACCTCATGGTTACAGATATTGAAAGAATCCTCAACTCGACACTTGATCTAAGTCCACTCAAATATCAAGAGGATATCGAACCACTTACCATGACTAATGATGATGTCCAAGAACCCATTGTAAGCAATCCATCCTTTGAAACTAACCCATGTCAAGAACTTGATCCAAAGCATGTCAAAAACAATCCCAAAATTAATCAAGATCAAGAATTCATATCTCCAAGATACTACAATGATCTAATGGATACTCTCCTATCTATACAAGATGATCATATCCACATAGCACCTACTCCTCCATCTACCCATGAGATTCTTTCTGTGGATGGACACGTAGATGATCTTCATAAAGAACATGATTCCTTTACTCCTGACATTATGACACAAAAAGAGCAGGTTATTGATTCCTACAATCAAAATGAGTTGACAACATCAAGATTAGATATATCCCAAATTCAAACTGAGGACATCATGAATAAAGATATCCAACATTATCCACTCAAGGAAACAGGTCAGATAGAACAAGATATTCCAAAGTCAGCAGAACAACAAATTCCAATAACATCATCTGCAGTGGTCATTTATCAAAGCATGCTTACTAAACAAGACATCTCAAAACAATCAGAATCAAGGAACAAAGGTGCCACTACCACCATACTGGGGGCAACTATGTCTCAGTAAAACGTCAACATAGGGCATGAAGAGTCCTTATGGTGAAACCAATGTCAATACTACAACCAACCACGTCATGAATCTTCATCCACCCATCACCCCATCCATGAATTGGGACCAATATCAAAATAAAGATTTGAATCAAAGCACAAAGAATGTTATCAAAGCAAAAGAAGCTAAGAAGCATATCAAACAAATCAAATACAAATGGATACACTGAAATTAATTGGTCAAAACATTTGTGAGCCAAAATCCAAATCACTAGCCCATGGCACATTTTGATGAGAAGACATTCCTTATCATGCTTCATCTTTCATTGAACACCAATCCAAACAATCACTATCAGTCAAATCTAATTTACACTTCAAGCGTCACATCAAATCATTCAAACAACTTTTGTTCCAAATCAAGCTTCAAAATCCTAATCAATCAAATCCAATCAAATCCAATCCATCTTGGGATATCCGTCCCAATACTTATGTTGCTTAACACTATCCTTGCATTGTTGTGTATCCTCAACAATGTTATCATCATCAATCCTGATCAATCCAATCAATCCCTCATCATCTTGGGATATCCTTCCTAATCATTATGTTGCTTAACACTATCCTTGCATTGTTGTGTATCCTCAACATCAATCCATCGATCCAATCAATCAACCCTAGCTTTGTTTTCAAAAAAATCCCAAAACAAGAGCACTGATATCATCACACATCCATATCCAAATCATCAAAATCATGCGAAAATTCAAAAACATCCAAAACATATCAAAAATTAGAAAAACATCAAAACCATGGAATCTGAACTACATCGTCTTTGAGCTTAAACGTAGGCAAGGTTGATCTTTGATGAGTCCCTGAGACACAAAATACAAAAACATTCATAAAATCTTAGAAAACACAAAAGCATTTGAAAATTTGAAAATCAAAACATTTGTAAAATCTCAAAAATACCAAAAACAACCTCAAAACATTTCAAAAAACATAAAAAAAATCCAAATATTTGAAAAAAATCCATTTGTCTCATTTCGCTTTCACCTGCAATAATCAATCATCCATAATAAATCAATCGTCACCTTCATCCTTTGGCAACACAAACAGAAACAACCACAACAATCAACAAAAGCAAACTTCAAACGTAAAAAATCAAAATTGAAACAATAAACCTTTAAATGTAAAATCAAACTCTTGATCATTCGCAAACATGTCAATTGACCTTATACCAACAACCTTTCAAACAACCTATCAACTTTCCACCATCCACTAACATGTCCTAGGATGCATCCTTTCTACAATGGGTATTATCTTTTGGAAAAACACTTTGGATAAACAAAACAACGTGCTGCCATCCACTAACATGTCCTAGGATGTATCCTTCCTACAATGGGTATTATCTATTGGCAATCGTTTCAGTTCTTGTCCTAAACAAAACAAATACCTTTTGCTAGAGGTATGAAGAACATTGGCTTGTTCGTATACTTGATCTTTTCTTTTGATTTATCTTATTGCGCTCATTCCAATGACCTCTCGATGATGTCTAATCAAAGCGATTTAGAGAGAAAGGAATGGGGCATCGATCATTATCCTTTTGTCTATTGTGCTTATTGGACATTCTTGTAATATAACTTGGTGAATACTTGCTTTGTTAGGTACGTCCTCGCAAGGTTTCTGTATGTCAAGTGTGAACAAGAATACTCCTATCTGTTTATGGAGTCAAAGTCCATCACACTAGGTACAACGCCATGTTGGTTCTTTATACCTTGATGCATCGCGCCTACGTGTGTTATCAAACATAAGGTAATTAGCCCTTTTAAAATCCAAATCCTTGATAAGAAAATCATCATCATCCATCTCTCATCATCATCTCTAATAAAGTTGGCTTGTTGAATCCTCTTGTCATCATCTCATTTCTTCTTTTCCATGCTAACATCATGCCATGTCAGTTAATCATCATCACCAGTGCATCCATCCTACATCCACAAATCATCAGCATACATAAATCTCATAATCATAGCATATCACATCATCCATCTCATCCATCTCACATGCATTATATCATCATTTAAGTTGTTTAGGATAATATAGATTGGTTATTCTAAGCATCTTAAAACCATCTCATTTGCATCATCATCGCAACCATCCATACGTCCATCTTGAACCTCTTTATTGCGAGATCGACCCTCAAATCGAATATTTTTTCTCGATCTCTCGAGGGGGCAATGTACTAGTGTACTTTCCATTGGGGCATCTGAAAAAATCAATTTTTTTAATAATTTTGATCGCGGTAAGTTTATTCTTTGAACGAACACAACAAGTACATTGCTTCAAAGAGGGGCAAAATGTAGACATGCAAAATTAGCATATTGCATAAAATCAAGTCCATTCAATAAATAAATCAAGCTTATTTGATTTATATCCTAAGGTCATCCATTTAAATTAAATAAATCCATCTTTATTTGATTTAACACTAACATCATTATCTTTGATTAAATAAATCAAATCTTTATTTAATTAAATTTAATGCATCATTTCCCTCTCATTTTGATTTATTTAAATTCTAAAATCTAAGTCAAAATTCAAAATCACCTAATCCCTCATTAAAGTAATTAAACCTTGATTAATTTAATCCTAATCTCCAAATTTCTCTAGATTTTTCCACTTGCACATGAAAATGCATTTAAATGATTTATTAAAATCTTTATTTATTTTCAACTTGGCATCTTTGAGGAATATTCTCCAAGTTTGAAATCTCCCCCCAAATTGACATGTACATCTAACAAAGCATTTAAGAGCTCTTACATGTCTCTTACATGTCTCTCACACAAGTCAATTTAGCATTTAACTCATCTTTTCATCAAATTTAAATTTCAAATCTCCCCCTCTTTGGCATATTGACCAAAATGTGCTCATTCCTCAACCTCTCACATGTTGACAAGTGGCACTTTATCATTGGCTTATCTTTTGTCCCACATCCTCTATATCTTTCAATCCTCCATCATCCTTTCTTATAAATAGAGAGTTCCTCTATTGTATTAATCCTCCACAATCTTAGGCAACTTGACCACTTATCATCTTGTTCATCATATCATCTAGGAGCTTATTAAGGATTGGGAAAGGGCTTCTTTCCACATCAAGGAAGCACCAATCCACTATGAGATAAATATACTTCATGTTTTTTATATGCTTTAATTATCTTGTTATTTGATTGTATTTTGAAGCATGATGTATTATTTCATAGGGATGTTAAATGTTTGCTTTGTTTTAACAACTAACCATGATAAGGTGTATGTTATAGTTTAAGAGATATGTAGATTTTAGCATCCACAAATTCAATGATGATATAATTGCCTAACCAAAAGACTCAATTAGATACAATGCAAAGATACACAACATAATAAAACACATGTATGTATAATTCCTAAGTAAAGAAAATAATTACAT
The DNA here is from genome assembly GCA_007258455.2 of Sequoia sempervirens. Classification (NCBI taxonomy): domain Eukaryota; kingdom Viridiplantae; phylum Streptophyta; class Pinopsida; order Cupressales; family Cupressaceae; genus Sequoia; species Sequoia sempervirens. The sequence goes on along the minus strand of VDFB02372301.1, from coordinate 70,576 downwards.
ACACATGTTAACATCATTAAACAAAATGTAGAGATAATGTGTTAATGAAGAAATGTCATAGCATAATGAACTACGACCTCTAAAGGATGAGTGTCATGCATATGCCACATAGACACTATGCATAGTATCAACGAAGAATTGATGAGTTCTTTTAGAGGCATTCCATCCATAGACAATAATCCATAGGCACCAAAACCATACATGGAGATGATTGTGTAAGGGGACAACAAATTAGGGTGAAAATTCCCCTTTTTTTTAGGTAGCACATTTACATTTCTCTAGTTCTCATAGATAACGAGATCACTTACCTTGAAATTTTGAGAAAGAACACCTTGATTATAATGTTTAGAAACATATCATTAATAATCTTGGATATGTTTGAGGGCCTAAAATCAATGCTCATCAAGCAACTCAAGCTGATACAAACAATCAACATGATAAGTGTCATCACAAATCAACCCTTTAAGGGAAACTCACAAGGATGGAATTTTTAACTCTAAAGGCATGATAGCCTTGGCACCATACACAAGGTTGTATGAGGTTTCACTAGTAGTCATATGAATGCTTGTGTGATAGGCCCACAAGGTGTATGATAATTGAATATGCCAATCTTTAGCATGTTTATTCACTGTTTTTCAGAGAATCAGCTCAAGAGTTTTATTAGACGCTTTAGCTTGGCCATTAGACTGAGGATGGTATGGTGTAGAAATATGATGTTGAATATGAAGTACCATTTATGTTCTTCGCCTGTTTGTTCTTAAATGAAGTACCATTTTTAGAAACAAGGGTAGAAGGCAATCCAAAACGAGCAATGATATTATTTAGAAGAAAGCTACAAATTTCTTTAGCGTTTGTGGATCGAAGTGGAATAGATTTGATCCATTTCATAAAGTAATCAGTAGCAGTAATGATGAAGGTATTCCCTTTAGAAGAAGGAGGTGATATTTTTCCAATAATATCCAACCCCCATTTCAAAAATTGCGAAGAAGAGGTATTAATTTGAAGCTCTTGAGCAGGAGCCTGAATTAGATTGCTATGTTGTTGACATTGTGAACACTCCTTGACAAAGGCAAAGGAGTCCTGCTCTATTGTTTGCTAAAAGTATCCCATATGAATCAGTTTGTGCACCAGGGATTTACCACCAAAATGTCTACCCCAATGCCTAAATGGGCTTCTTGAAGGGCAAGGGTATTTTCGCCTTAGTAATACATCGAAGATGAAGACCATTGCAATATTTTCAATAAAGAATATTAGATAGTATAATGTATCAGACTAACAGTTTCATTATCCAAGTGTGAGCATTGTTAGTCACATCGTCGAGAAAATTTCTAATCTTCAGATAATTATAAATATGAGAATATCATTCCTCCAAGTCTACATGAGCACACACTAGAGCATCAGGTTCAGGTTGAATCAAGACAATAGGAGAGCATATAATGTAAACCAAAAAGTGGTATTCTTCTATGCCATCGTTTGAAATACACAAGGGAGGTTGCACTTGCCATTGCATTTGTGTGTTGATTTTCTCTTAAGAACACTGTCTATTATGAAAGAAGAGAAACGATCAAGCAAGGATAATGCGAAATCCCAATATTGAGATAGCTTATTCTACTTGGCTTGATATGTTCATATAATTTGATTTATAATAAAGTTCAAATTCACCATGAATGTGATGATGTTTAACTTTTAATGCCATCGTGGCACACAAGCCAACAATAAGGGATTTATACTCTCTAATGTTGTTAGTGTCATGAAATTCTAATAAAAAAAGATAGAAGATCTGGCTTTCCTTTGAGTGAGACTAGAACTACACCTATCCTAGAGCCAACTTGACATCTTGATCCATCAAAGTACATCTCCCATACAGGTTTAGGGTCTATTGCAAAGAGTTTTTCATCTAAAAATAAATCCAGATTGGGGAAGGAGTAAGATGAGGGAGCTTCTGCCAATTGATCGACAACAACTTGAACTTAAATTGCTTTCCGAGTTACAAACTTGATGTAAAACTTAGAGAGCAACATTACCCATTTTTCCAACCTTCCCAAAAGGTCAGTTCTGGTAAATGGATATTTAAAAAGATCACTTTTCACAATAACATGGGTTTCAACGTGAAGAAGATAATGTTGTAACTTTTGTGTTGCAAAAACGAGAGAAAGACATTGTTTCTCCATGATAGAATAACAAGTTTCATAATTGACTATAATATGAATGATGTAGTAGACTGCTCTTTCTTTACCATCATCATCATGTTGAGCTAACAAAGCTGCTAAGACATGAGGTGATACAAATATATAAAGCAAAAAGGGTCTATCTTGCATAGTTGACATCAAGATAGGAGGATTGGCCAAATAACTCTTGATTAACTCAAAAAAAATTTCACACTCATCATCCCGTCAGAAGCGACTATATTTCTTTAATAAACACATGAAGGGAAGGGTACGATCAACCAATTGGGACACAAATCTATGAATTTCCTAAATTTTCCCTTGCAAACTACGTAGTTCAAAGATTTTTTTAGGAGGCATATTAAAAATTGCATCAATCTTATTCGTATTGACTTCAATTCCACTATGAGAAATGATAAATCCCAAAAGCTTGTCAGTGTCTATGCCAAAGACACACTTAAGAGGATTCAGTCTCATCTTATAGAGTTGAAGCCTTTCATAGATAAGAAATATTTTCAACATGATCTTGACGAGTTGTAGACTTAACCAAGATATCATCAACGCAATCTTCTAAAATATTGTGAATAAAATCATGAAAGATATGATTCATCACCCATTGGTAAGTTGCTCCCACATTCTTTAACCCAAACAACATGAGTACATAACATAAAGTAGCCCAAGGGCTCGTGAAGGATGTCTTATAATGATCTTTCAAATTAATAAAAATCTGATTATAGCCCAAGAAGCCATCCATGAAAGACAATAAGGCATGGTGTGTGGTTGAGTCTACAATCATATCAATATTAGGTAACATAAAATCATCCTTAAGAGAAGCCTTATTGAGATCATGAAAGTCAATAAAAATTGAATACGACCATCAAGTTGATGTCAACAATGATATTCGATATCCAAGTTGAATAGTCAATAGGATGGATAAATCCAACTTTTAGAAGCTTCTCTATCTTGGTCTTGACTAATAAGGAAACCTTGGGATTCATCTTTCAGATCTTTTGTTTAACAGGCTTAGTATCGGGACATATAATGATATTGTGAACCACCACAAACTTATCAATACCAGGCATGTCCTCATATGACCAAGTGAAGAAATTAAGATGAGAATGTAATAAATCATAATGTTTTTTAGATTATTCTAAAGAAAGGCACTTTCCAATTTTAATCACCTTTCAGAAGACTTAGGATCTATGAGAACATCAATAGTATCCCCTTTGAGGAGAGTACTACAGTCTTCAAGATGGGAAATAGGAACATCATCATCCACATTAGACAAAGGAGCCTTCTCATCACTGCTCATAACAAATTCTCTAAAGTATGTGTGTTTGTTCAAATGATACGAGAGTCATCATTTATGGTGATAAGAAGGAATATGAGAGTAAACACTTAAGAATTCTTTCAAAAATTTCTCTAAAGATAAAACATATAGAGGAAATTTTTTAGACTCCACTTTTTTTTCAATTAGTTTAGGATGAATTATATCGAGAGGCTATCATGTTGATACTCCACCATTGTTTCTTCTTAGGGTTTGCATGAGATAAACCAAGCCCCAAGTTATGCTTACGAGGTATACATTCTATAGGGACTTGAATGCTTTGTTCATTTTTCCCACAACCCTTACATCCATAACCATACTTAGAGAGAATTTTGAAGCTAGGACTGTAACATGTTTGCAAATCTCAAGGAGGATCTACATAGAGAGCATCATTCTAGTAAGAGGGATCAAACTCCTCTATGGGATCACAATCACCTTCCTTGACGTGAGTACAAACATTAACCTCCTTAACGAAAGCATGAATATCCTCCTCAATAGGGGCACAATCATTATCCTTAACAAGAGTGTGATCATTTTCCTCAATGGGATGACAATCAAATTTCTTAACAAAAGTGTATGAGACTATTGGAATGTCTAGATGGATAGGATCAACTTTGTACTCGTTGATGAAAAATTTGATGAAGTCTGAGGACCCCCAATCATCACCAAGACATGAATTCAATTGAGAAGAAGTAGAAGGGGTAGACTTAAGATTATTTTCTTTGGGGTGATCTTCTTTAGGGACATCTATCTCAAGAGTGGATTTCAAAGCAAGCACTATCGAAGATGATGCCAACGCATTAGAAGATAATGAAGGAATACAATTTTTAAGAGTGGAAGCAATTGAGGCCTAACAACCAACTTCCATATCAAAAATGTGTATAGTATTAGGGTCAACGTTGATTGTAATTAGTTCATTATTAACAACAAATTTTATGCAATGATGCAAAGTAGAAGTGACTTCCCCCAAAGTGTGAGTCCAAGGTCTTCCCAAGCGAATGTTGTAAGGTAAAGGTCTTGACATAACATAAATCAAGGTGGGTATAGTAATTGGTCCCAACCTTGAAGGAAATATTATCATGCCTAGGGCTTGTCGACCAGCACTATCGAATCCATGAATGTATAGAGAATAAGCAACAAGAGAAGATGAGTTGACCTTAATCTTAGGTAATAATGATGTAGGAGCATCCATAGAAATTGGCAATCCTGTGTTAATCAAGAAGATTTAATTTTTGTTGTGTAATTTTGAATTTTGGTGAGAGTCAATTTTTGATTTGAAATTCATAATATAATGTGGCAAATGAATTTGAATAATTAAAATTTTCAAATTAATCTCCTTTGCACATTGAAGTTGACTAGTGGGGTGAAAAAGCAAAAAAAAACAGTTTTAAAATATTTTATTGCAAAACATTTGAAAATCATTATGAGGTGTTGGGATTGATTTATGGAGCATTAAAAAAACTCAAAATCATTATTCCTAAATAATATGGATTTTGAAAGTGGGCTTTTTGTGTTTTGCTTTTTCGGGAGTCAAAAAGAGAAGAATTTAAAACTGCTTTTTTTCCTATCTTTAGAGGGCTATTGGGAATGAATTTTAAATGAGTTTTAATTATTTTTTAAAGGGTTTTAATGTGCAGAAAAAGAAAAGGTTCATGCTATATTGGAGATTCCCAAATAAAGCATGAAAAAATAATTTCAGGAAGGTGGAGAAGAATCTAGAAAACCACTTTCCATGGAAGAATTGTTGAAGAGAATTTTGAAGGCAATTTCTGGAGAGACGAGTTAGAGGTTATAGATTTTCTCTAGAGAAAAGTTTGGACATGTTTATTTTAGGTTTGGTCTAATAAAAAATAACCTGTGAGGATGGAAAAACAACTGGTTTGAAGTTGCAAGTGTTGTAGGTGGTTTAGGAGAGTTGGGAAATGGTTTTGTTTGCAAAAGCTCATATGTTTGAGCATAGTTTGTTTGAGAATAATTTCTAGTTGGATATGTGATGCCTGTAGGATAAATTTTTTATTCATATTAGTCCTTTGATGACTCTAATTTAATTGTAACCATATTTATTTAAATGAGAAAATTAGTGGTTTCCTGTGCAATCAATTTTTTGAGTATAATTTACAATTTTTTTTTTCTATATTTGAAATTTGTTGTGATGAATTTTTAGAGGGTTTGAGAGTAGTGAATACTTACTACATTAGTGGTATCAGAGCTGGTTGTTCTTGAGTGTGCAGGTAGAAGCGCCGATGTGAGGCAGTTTGCACCAGGACTTGCAGGTAGAGAGTGAAGCAGTTGCAAAGAGAGTGTGGAAAAGTGTTTGACAAAATGTTTTGGAAGCCAGGAGAATGTTTTGTGATGAAGAAAGAATTTATAGAGACACAAACAGAGAATCAAGAGCCTATCCAAAGGAGTAATTTATTCTAAACAAGGTGTAAAGTGAGTGGGAAATGTTGCAAAGTCATTATGGACAGCAGTAGCACCAATAATATTGTATCCGAAGAGATGGTAGATAAGCTGAAATTGAAAAGAATCAAGCATCCTAACCCATACTACATTTCTTGGTTGCAAGGATATTGCTAGATATGGGTAAGTGAGCAATGTGTGGTTGATTTTCAAATTTGTAGATATAAGGATGTGATTGTATGTGATATAGTACCTATGGATATATGCCATGTTTTGTTGGGTAGACCATGGTTGTATGATCAAAGAGCTCTAAATGATGGTAGGAAGAATACATATAGGATCATAAAGGATGGCGAAGAAAATATTTTGAATCCTTTGCAAGATAGGCAAGAGGAAGTGGCAAAAGAAGTTGTAGCAGATAATAAGGATAGAAAGGAAAATAAAACAGGAAGGATTGAATCTTATTGTTCTTTTGGTATTGATATGTTTGTAAGTGAATCTTTGTGTGCAGGGAAGGAGGATGAAAAGGAAAATGTGGAAACCCTTGTTCAAAAGGATAAAGAGGGAAAAGAAGAGGAAATTGCAGCAATGATTAAGGATGATGAGTGTCCTTTGGAGGACTTGAAAGTAATGGAAAATGAAAGTGCAACTAAGAGTGAAGGTGAAGAAGATATGGCAGCAGGTAGTGGTAAAGAAAAGGTTGAAGAGAAAGAGGTAATGCATAATATTTTTCATTTTTATGATGAAGATGAGAGTGGATCTTGTGTAGATGAAAAGGTTTCAATGGTAGAAAAGGAATGACAAGTGTCGACGGAAGGTGGAGTGAAGATTGCAAAAAAATGTAATGAGGTGAAATCAGATTTTGATGAATGTTTTGATGATATTGAGAATGTAAAAGTAGAGCCAAAGGTTGCAACAATGAATCCTTTGGAGGTAGATGAGAGTAGTAAATAAATTGAGGTGAAAATGAAGTTTTCTTATGATTGTTTCATTGAAAGTATTGAAGATGAAGATTCCTTGATAACAGAGCTTGACCATTTGTTACAAAATGTGGAGAATGAATCTATGGATTGTGGTACTAACATTGAATTGGGTGTTGAAGATCAAATTGCAGCAGCAATATGTCTTTCTGAAGGAATAATAGGAGTGACAAACCACATTGCAAACCAGGTAAAGGAGGAGGAAAAAGGTAAAAAAAAATAGAGGTAATGCAATACATTTGTTTTGTTGAAGGTGGAGGTATATGTTTGATTGTTAATTCTGATGGAATATATTGGTGGGAGGTTAGATTAAAAGTTTTGAAATACATGAATGGTAGAGGAGTAAAGATGAAAAGATATAATATTGTGAGGTTGCAGAATTTGGTGAATGGGAAGATCCCAGTGGAAAAGACAATGAGGTGGATCTAGGACAAACACAGGTTCTATAAATATTTTTGAGTGCAACTCATGAAATATTTCTTTTCTACTGTGGGTGTTTAATGTAGGAGCATCCATGGAAATTGGCAATCCTGTGTTAATCAAGAAGATTTAATTTTTAATGTGATTTTTTGAATTTTGGTGAGAGTCAATTTTTGATTTGAAATTCATAATAAAATGTGGCAAATTAATTTGAATAATTAAAATTTCCAAATTAATCTCCTTTGCACATTGAAGTTGACTAGTGGGGTGAAAAAGCAGAAAAAGCAGTTTTAAAATATTTTATTGCAAAACATTTGAAAATCATTATGAGGTGTTGGGATTGATTTATGGAGCTTTAAAAACACTCAAAATCATTATTCCTAAATAATATGGATTGTGAAAGTGGGCACCTAGGCTTGCTTTTTGTGTTTTGCTTTTTTAGGAGTCAAAAAGAGAAGAATTTAAAACTATTTTTTTCCTATCTTTAGAGGGCTGCTAGGAATGAATTTTAAATGAGTTTTAATTGTTTTTTAAAGGGATTTAATGTGAACCAACATAAAAGGGTTGTGCTATATTGGAGATTCTCAAATAAAGCATGAAAAATTAATTTCAGGAAGGTGGAGAAGAATCTGGAAAACCACTTTCCATGGAAGAATTGTTGAAGAGAATTTTGAAGGAAATTTTTGAAGAGACAGGTTAGAGGTTATAGCTTTTCTCTGGAGGAAATTTTGGAAATATTTATTGCAGGTTTGGTATAATAAACAACTTGTGAGGATGCTAGAATAGTTGGTTTGAAGTTGTAAGTGTTGTAGGTGGTTTAGGAGAGCTGGGAGATGGTTATGTTTGCAAAAGCTCATATGTTTGAGCATAATTTGTTTGAAGATAATTTCTAGTTGCATATGTGATTCATGTAGGAGATTTTTTTTCTTCATATCAGTCCTTTGATGATTGTAATTTAATTGTAATTATATTTATTTAAATGAGAAAATCAGTGGTTTCCTGTGCAATCAATTTTCTGAGTTTAATTTACAATTTTTTTTTTCTATATTTGCTATTGTTGTGATGAATTTTGAGAGGGTTTGAGAGTAGTGAATCCTTACTACATTAAATAAGTTAATGATACATACATTGAGAGCCAAACTAGTGTCAAAAATAGAATACCTACTACCAATGTTATTAATATTAACTATAATCATTAGAGGATCTTCTTGCTTATGTACATCAAAAGGCGAGAGTTATTGTGGATAGAACATAATATTCGGTGAATCCACATGAATATGAGCCATCAACACATTAACATCCATCAGAATAGTGGAAGAAGGCAAGAGGATCTTTTATAAAGCTTCCTGAAGCATACTTTGATAAACCAAAGCAGATTGAAGCAAATCCCATAGTGAGATCTTGGCAGGAGTAACATGAAGTTGCTTGACAAGATCATAATCAATAAGTTCTTTAGAAGTAGGTTTAGGTATTAGAGGAAGAATTGGTTGAGAAGGTAGTAGATAAGTTGGTTGATTCATATTTTATTGATTCCTTCTAGTGTTGTATGTATGAGCTACCTCATTGTAAGACGAAGCTACAGATTTCAAGAATCTTGTGCAAAGGTTTGATGAGTCATTAGAGACTAGAACCCAAAAAATAGGATGAATTATTTTAGGAGATGGAGTTAGGTAAATTATGGATCTCTTTGGCCTTTGAGGAGATGTTTTATGCTTTCAAGAGAGCCTTGGTTGTTGACAAGACATGAATCTAGTAGAGATTTGTTGTAGAGAAGAGATGTAGAAGAGAAGAGAGCAACAAAGCAAGTTGGAGAGAAAAATGGTAAGAATGAATGAGAACGAGAGTAAAAGGAAGAGTTTTATGAAGTTGCATGGGCAGGAAGAGTTGTTACACCAATGATTCTACTACAATGACACGTGTCATGGGAAAAGTGCACAAGATTCCCTCATTTAATATAAAGTTTGGGGATGCTAGCATGTCGTGTGGATGTCTACATACCATGTAGGCATCCAACTCAAAACCTTACAAGAAATGAGGTGGAAAACTGCTAATGCTTCTTCATTGTCCCTTATGGAGTTGGAATCATTAAATTCTGACTCATAAGTTTTTTGTCATAAATGTGGTTAGGTGCCATAAATACATCGGGCCAAATATGCATGTGAAATTTCCAAGAGGTACAATTTTATAACACTACAAAACCATCTTTAAATTTTCTTGAGTCGAAAAGTCATAACTATTCACCTTTGTTCTAGATCTTGACTTTGTTAGGTTTGTAGATATTTAAGATTCATGCAACTAAATTCAAGGATTCATTTACAAGGGGAGAAAAGAAAAAAGGAAAAGCAAGGGGAGAAAAGAAAGAAAGGGAACAAAAAAGGGGCGAGATAAAATAACACAAATAAGAAAAGAAAGAAGGGTCCCCCCATTTTGTCAAAAAAATGTGGTGTGAGTGCAAGGCACAACACCTCCTAAAAGGCAATCATGGAAGAAGAAAGATGCAAGTAAGTCTACTCCTTCTCTTGGCACTAGATATGCTTATGAAAATAGTGATGATAATCTTGAAAATATGTTAGAGTTTTGAATGCTTGAGACAAATGAAGAAAATATGGCAATTAGGCCCACATTAAGTAATTACCATGTAAAATATAATATGATGGCCAAACAATTGAGACAAAGAAAAAAAATCCTTTAAAGAGAGTTTGATGCCAAGCATGGTGCCTAGAACTTAGATCTTGTTACACCTAATCTAAATCCTTAGGAATATTGCTTATTTGATAGCCTCATTTTCCAAGAACTTACCCACTTCTCTTATAGAAATCATGTTTTGTCTTAGGCTACTTCAAGCACTGCCCAAAATGTTCTTGAAACTTCAAGATCTAAAAATACATTTTAGTTTGAAGATGAATTGTTGCAAAAAGTACTTGACCTTCAAGAAGAATTGAGCATACTAGAATAAATAAAAACTAGAAATGCCATGAATATTAGAGATGAGATGAAAAAGAAGATTGAGAATATGAAACTCTGTTACCAATTAGAAACTTCTTCTAGATTTGCAAAATCAAATCCTACAACCAGTAGTAATATCTTGAATGTCCCTTTATTGAATTCTCATACTAACACATGGAGTAGTTTTGTTGTGGATAGTACATTACCAGTCGCTTCTCATTCAAATGTTGTATCCCAAGGTTTAAACAAGGGGGAAATGCCCCAAAATACTAATGCTACAAATAACAAAAGCTCTCATATAGATCCATTATCTCAAAAGACCTTTGCCTATGGAATACTTGATCATAAAGGTTTTCAATTATAGAAAGAAGTTGAATATCTAAAGAAAGAGCTAGAAAGAATGGAACAAATACAAATTAAGGAGGATATAAAAAGGAAGATTAATTTCTTGAAAGAATTCTATGGATCTGGAAGTTCTACGACCTCTAACCTTAATCAAAACCCACCTACAAACTCTATTCAAAGTAGTCCAAAAATTTACCTTACAACCTCAACTCATATAGGTCAAAGCATGCCTCAATCTAACCCACATTCACAACCACAAAATTTGGGTGGTTATGGATATTATGGGCATTGTCAACAACACAACCCCTATTTGAATACTCAATCAAGTAGGTAAAATACAAACCCACAAGGAGGCCAAAATGTTGTTGGTCAACAACCTAATGCTCAAGGAAATCCTCAAATAGATCCTTTTGTAGGGAATTTTAGTACAAGAAGGCCTTTTCAATTGGAAAGGTACGTGCAATTAGATTTCAATGCTATTCTTGGATACCCTAATCCTATCCCCAATGAGATATGAAATGTATTATTCAGGCTCTTAGGGAATAATGCAATTTTAGGTGAAGATCACTTGAGATCATTTCTGAATCTGATTGATGATTTTGAGGTTTAAGATGAAGATGTTTTCATGAAGCATTTTATTCAATCTTTGATAGATGATGCTAGGGATTGGTATAGAATCATTCCTTAATCTAACATTGGATCTTGGGAGGAGTTCAAAAGAGTATTTAGAGAGAAATATGGTGAAAAAACCAATAAAAGGATCATAATCAATGAATTCACTAGCATTACAAAAGGATACAATGAATTGGTTTCATATTTTAATAATCAATTCATTAAAGTCATGAATAAAGCTCTACAATATGTGAGGCCTAGTGAACCTATGTGTTTAGTCTTATACTATAATGCTTATGACCCTAATATGGGATATCAATTGAGGGATAAAGATCCTCAAATAATGAGAGATGCTTTTAGAATTACATTGCACATTGAGAATAAAAAATGTTTTTGGGAAGGCCAGCAAGAGAGATGATGTGAAAATCTTGTAGAATCCTAAAGGAAACTCATCTAAGGAAACACCTTCTAAGGATAAGATGGATAGAGTTATGAATGCAAAAAAAAAAAATTGAGCTACAAGGTAGCCAAAAATGAGAAAGGGTTGCCTCATGATAAGCCTAATTATCAAAGACAAAATGCTATGCTAAGATTGTCTGATCAACCATACAATACAAATTGGCATAATGGTAAACCAATATAGAAAAATTCAAGGACAACGCCAAGTAAGGAGACTCTTGATTCTCTTAGGAAGAATAATGTAAACTTTATTGAGGCCAATCCTTGGTGTTTGGTTTGTTAATTATCTCATTCCCCACATCAATGCATGGTGGCACAATCTTTAGAAGAACAATAAGAACTTTGTGATGATTGTGACATTATCCATAATGAAGATCAAGATGTAAACATGATGTCTCATATGTTGTCTTTGAACTTTGATGAATATTCTTTTGATGAAGGATGTACATAAACTAATATTGATGGTAGAAGATGCAATTCAAATGCATACCATCAACAAGTTTTTTTTGAAGTTGAATAAAATGAAGGTATGAACATTCATAATGTTGAAACACCAAATTTTGATGTCAAAATTAGAAGACCTCCACAAGAGGAAATTGAATCTTTAACAACTGTTGCAATTGCCCAGGTTAAGAGCAATTGCAACTTGATAAACAAAGTGGTAAATAATGACCATGGTAAAGTTGGTAGCATCTTAATCAAAGAGTGAAGTAAAGATAAGGGATATCATTACTCTTACAAGAAAAAAGAAGAGCCCAAAGTTAAAGATGTCAGTATATCAAGGAAAGGACAAAATTCTGATAAACCTATGAATCAAGTTGTCTCTCATGTTAACCAAGCCAAATATTAGAAGGTAAAGATTGGACAAGACAAGAAATATGTTGAGTATATTCAAGTAGACAAATCAAATGACAAAAAAGAAAAGAAAACGAATGAACAAATATAATGATATGTGACATCCCCAAGTACAATTCAATTGACATGATTCAAATGTTGTCACAAGTTAAAGCATTTTCCCCTTTGTTGGAAATGATGAGAATACAGGAACATAAAGAGAAGGCAATTTCCCTTATCAATGGTGTAGCTACAACCTCTAATGAGAAAAGGGTGATTACCCCACTTGAAAAGGGTAAAGGGAATTCAAAAGAAGTTGAACTTGAGGGAATAAACAATGAAATGCCTCAAGTTTTTTTGGGTGCCACTCTAACTGCTTGCCCTAATCAAGTGGACCCATTTTATGTAACTCTTCAAATGAATGATAAATTAGTGAGGAACTATATGATTGATTTAGGAGCTTCTACTAATGTCATGCGTCTAGTTATTATGCAAGAAATAAGGTTACAAGTACATAAAGCATTTGAAAAATGCTTTGCTATGAATTCAAGAAAATTCCTTGTCATTGGTATAATAAAATATATACATTTTAAACTTGTTATATTTCCTGAGAAAAACTACTAAATGAATATAACTATGATAGACATTCCAAATTAGTATGGGATGCTTATGTCCAAAAAGTGGTCAACATTGATTGGAGCAACTATGCAGTTAGGGTTCTCATATGTTGTGATACCTATAAATGGTAGGGATGTGAAATTTGATAGAGAAAATAGAACTCCCTACCTTATTTAGGATTTGTAGCTAGCAGATCAAGTGCACTTTATTGATATGGACATGTACAACTTCAGAGTTGTGGAGCCATAACAAGTAAAAGATAGTATTGCACCTACAACTGAGGAACTAGAAATACAAGCTTAAGAAGATGACCTTTGGACCATGTACTTTGATGGTGAATGTTCAAAGGAAGGATCATGTGTTGGGATGATCCTTATATCACCAAATGATAAGTCCTACAAGTATTCATTTTCTTTGAAATTTCTTGATGCACTAATAATGTTACAAAATATGAAGCTTTATTGCTAGGACTGAATATGACAATCAAACACAAGATTAAGAAACTTAGAGTCTTTGGAGACTTTGAATTAGTAGTATTTGATATCATAGCCAAGTATGTGTCCAAACACAAAATATTGAAACAATATAAAGCTGTAGTTTGTGATACCATAGAGATGTTTGATGTATTCTCTATTGATTAGGTAGAGAGGGCTAAGAATGCCATGGATGACCTACTTGCAAATATTTCTTTGATACCAAATACCACTATTTTTTTTGGCATATCTAAAGTAGAAGTCCAAGTAAGGCCCTAAGTGCCAGACAATATTCAAAATTGGTAGGTGTTCAACGATGAGTTAGACTTGTTAAATTTTCTACACTGTGTTGGTGAATACCAAAGTCAAGTTATTGACTTCTAGGGTTTTCTTGAAGAAGTAGATGGAAAATAAACTATTTTTGGGAATGAAGTGATCAAATTGAAGACAAATAAAATCCTAAAAGGTTTAGTATCCCTAGAAAGAGTGTTTGACAACTTTGATAAAGGTAATGTTAAGCCAACTATTTCACATGAACAAGACTTGGATGAAATAAACTTAAGGACCGAGAATGCACCTAAGAAGGTATAGATTGGAAAGAAGTTAAACTGTAAGTTCATAATTATGCTTGTTTCCTTACTAAAGAAATACAAGCATGTCTTTGCATGGTCTTATGATGACCTTAAGGCCTATATAGAGGATTTATTTCAACATGAGATTCCTCTTAGTCCAGATGCTAAACCATTTAGGAAAAAGAAAAGACCAATCAATCCAATACTAGAACCTAAGATGCAACATGAATTAATGAAGCTCAGGGATGGAGGAATCATCAAGCCAATTAAGCACTCCACATGGGTCTCAAATCTAGTGCTAGTAAGGAAAAAGAATGAGGATATTGTTGGTTGATAGATTTATTACCTAACTCTATATTATCATGCCCACAAAGGTGACAAATGTAACCATAGTTGAATTGGAAATCATATCATTCTGAGACCGATTCTCTGCTTATTTTAAAAGGTGGCAACTACCTTCATTTGATATTCAAGGAATAATCTTTAACTTTTGTTGCTTTTAACTAGAAAGCAATTAAAGATAGGGGCTTTTAACTAGAAATATTTAAAGGTATTCATCAACTTCATAAGATAAAACTAAAATACTTCACAATTAAAATGAAATCAAATATCACCACATAATTTTTATTCATAGATAAACAATACTACTGTGATGTAACAATTCAAAATATCTATCATTCCAATAATAGATCAGACACTGACAGAACATTCAACATACGCAGAAAAAATCCATACACCATAATTCAAAGATTACGAATGCATAAACTCCACCATTGTCTTCTATATCAAAATAACAGATAGCAATATTTCAAAATAACAAATTTTTTGCTCTTGTGTGTTGTGAAATATGTGTGAGCTAACTAAAGAAATATAAACCAACACACCAATAAGACATTAAATCAAAGGAAACTAATAAAAAATTAAAGCAAAATCTTAAAACAATAGCTCTTTCAAAAGCGTCTTATTGTGCTATATCTCCAAGGATTCATTGCAAGTATTGGCCCTCAATTGGTGTAAGCAGCAGCTTGTTTAGAATGACAACTTCAAAGAACGAGCCTATGCAAAATGCATGTATATTTCCTAAATGATTTAAGCTATGATATGAAAACTAAGATGCTATGAACTTGAAATAAAAATGCCTGAAAAGATTGCTAAATGCTGATTAGAATGTAACTATAGTAATAGCACTGAATTCACAAAATCTAGGATCCTTTTCAACTCAAAAAGAGGTTGTATTTATAGGTTTTTGGAGGCAAGAATCTAGTTGGCAAAGATCAACGGTTGAAATCAAGCTTGTCAAGATGAACGGTGAGAGATTTTGGAGATTAAGAAAAAGATGGAAGGTTGATAGAATAAAGAAAGATGTTTCCTCCTACACAATCTTTTCCATTCAAAGTTGAAGGAAAGTTGCCATTTGAGGAGTTAGTTGATAGTTGAAGATAAATCCCATAATTAAATAACTAAGTTATTTAATTATATGTAGCGAGGATTCTAGAAATTTCCATAATTAAATAATTAATATTTAATTATGTGTGAGAAGATGATAGAAAAGCGTTTAATTAAATATATAAAATACTTAATTAAATATGAAGTGAAGAACGTTTCTAATTAAATATTTTAGAGTATTTAATTAAATGTAGAGTGAGGAAATTTTCTAATTAAATATTTTAGAATATTTAATTATACGAAGAGAAGAAAGTTTCTAATTAAATATTTTAGAATATTTAATTATATGTAGAGTGAAGAATTAGAAAGTGTTTAATTAAAATTCAGAATATTTAATTAAATGTGAAAAAGGAATTTAGAGGAATATCATTTGAATTTAAAATTCAAACTTATGATAATTAATATAAATAAATTATAAAATCTATTTAATTAATTAAGAGGAATATAGAAGATGGTAATAATTAAATAAACTTATTTATTTAATTAAATTAGAAGAATTAGAAAGTGAACAATATAAATAAATTAAATTTATTTATATGTAGATGACTTTAGAAGATTAATTAAATAGCTTGTATTTAATTAATTACCAGACTTATTATAATGTGACCATTTTTAGATGTATACAACTCTAATGAGTCAATCAAAGTTTTCCCAAAAGATCCTAAGCACATCAACTGAATCCATATTTAAGGCATAAACAAATTGTCTTGGTAACAATTTCTTGAAAGTAACCGCACCAAATAATTAAAAGGGTTTTTAAACTTAAAAGAGCCAAATTAAAGAAAGTATCATGGAATACTAAAAATTAATTATGCATCATCTCCCACTGCTTCAACCTCTTCATTTTCCAAATCTTCGACCACTTCCTACTGCAACCATTTCTCTTACACTTTCATCTTGGTTTTTTAATCCCTATATTTGGAAATAATTGCAAGTAACTCTTTGCTCCCTGGAGTTGTGGTAATCTGCAACCTAGTTCTTACTTTGGTTAGAGCTGTTTCAAATTCATTCAAAGTGTTAGACCTTTTGCTTGCTTTGGTTTTAAAATAAGTGAGATAAATTTACAATCTACTAAGCTTCAAGTAAGATTCCTTAGTCATGGTGATAGGATCGGCCATCTCCTTGTTAAATATTTCTTTAAATTTCAGAAAAACTTCCTTTGAATCTAGAATCTTTTCATCAAATTCATTAGTTATCTCAACTTTGAGGTCATGAAAATTTCCTTTGATCTCTACTAGCATGTCTAGGTACCTTTAGAGTACTGTAGAAATCTCCTTTACTAGGGTTTCATAAACATTTAATTTCCATTCCAATGAATTGGGCCATGAAGGGTCTAACTCCTTCAGATCACTCATGATTTTTTCATTGATTAATTTCATTCGATCCATGGAAATCAACTCTTTAATTTCTTGTGAAAGCACAAAGAGACTAGTCTGATCTTTTCTAATCTGTCGTAGCTCTGCCATCAATTCCTTCCTTTTGTCAACAACTTGGGTATAGAAAAGCACAAACTTATTGATAAAGAGGATAGTTTCTTCAAGCATTTCATAAATCCATTCATTGAAATTTTTGGAATAGCTCAGGTTCTTTCTAATCAATTGCATTGTGGACTCATCAACAATTCCTGCCTCAGAACTTGAGGCTCCACTGGATATAGAAGGGGGAACTATAGAAGAAAAGAAGTTCTTCAAATCAAGAACTTGGGATTGCAATGCTACTTTTTGTTTCCTTTCTTCCTTTACCCGCTTAATCAAGGAACTGACTGAATAATTCACATGATATACATCCCCTTCAAGTGTTTGAGGCCCCATGTCAACATGTGTGATTTTGTAGTCAACTACTATTATCTTATTCTCATTCAAATATTTTGTTGGATATGCAATTTCCAATACCTAGTTACCAGAAGTAGGATTAGTCAACATTCTTGACATCTTCTGAGCTTTCTTTGGCCTTAAAGAAGTCTGGAGCAACTCTGCAACTGTATCTACTCCAATTGTTATTGTAGGAGTATATTTCCTCTTTTCCTCTACTGCTTTTCTCAGCCATATTGGGGAAGCTCCAATCAAGGAAAAATCCTTATTCACTAGAGAAACTTCTCTAGACTCACCAAGAGTGATGGGCATGTTTTTAGGGTTTCATCCAATTTCCTCACAACTTCCATTAAGAATGCAACATTGACAAGGGAAAAATATCCCATTCCAACTTGTTTAGTAAACTATGGGTAGCACTTATACACATGCATGCCAGGAGTTGGAGGTATTTGTGGTTTTAATCCCAGCCAAAATGACCTTTGATTGGCTATAATATATGTTAGGAAAAAACACAGATGTAAAGTTGCAATTTTTTGAAAATTGACTAATTGTTCGTTCAAATGGAAGCAAATTATCCTAGCCCAATCAATGAACACATTTTCATCATAGATAACCAAAATAAACTGACACATCCAATCTTTAAAGGACTCAATTTTTGTATTCCCAACAATGCGATGTAATAGAGCAATGGCATCTGCAATTTCCTCTTTGAAATGCATTCTTATAAGTTTGGCAGGAAGCTGTGACTTACCTCTTTTCTTTGATTTCAACCACCCTTTGGCCATAGAATTTTTTCACCATCTTTCATTGGCTTTGAAAAAATCACTTTCCATTGCAATAGACATGTCCTTCATGAGTGTTCTCTCAGGAATCCTTAGCACGTGAGAAATAGCCCTAGGAGAAATTTTAGCAACCACAGTCCGGTCCACGGCCTTGATTTCCTATTTTTCTAGAATGTATCTTCTTGTGCATGTGCCTATTAGTTCAACACTACTAACAACTTCTAAAAAAACCTCGACGTGAGCTAATCCACTTTCTAACATTTTTGCATCGATAACAGTTCTTTTGTCACTTTCTAAGTGCATCTAGAATTCTTCTAGCTTAAAGGATCCTAGCTCCGTGTCCATTACGCCGAGCTAGCGATTTTCAATTCTAGACTGCATGAGCTCGTAGTACACAAAGCAACTCTCATACGCTTGAAGAAATAATTTCAGATGACAGAGGTGCTATTGCAGGTTCAAACAAATAAATCTTCACCACCTTAAGTCATGCAAGTGACAGGACATGTGTTTGGTGTTGAATTAATATGGCACTTTATTTTAATCCTCGGTAGAGAAAACCCTAAGATTTGTGTTCTTTACAAAAATCCTTGATAAGACATCTCCAAGTTGTACCGTATGCCTCATTTAATGCATAGGCGGTGCCTCAAAACATGCGGGTGAACAACATATTGCCTTGTCACGGAAAACTAAAACTCTATAACTCAAAGTCGGGAGTTACGAAGTTATGAAAACCTTTGACTCCCTGACTCACTTAACACCACTAAAGAATAAGTCTGGCTATTAGATAGTTAGGAAAAAAATGAACCCGATGACAAGGTTAGAAACACACAGTGCCAACAACTGAAGTTTCAAAACTTATAGAATGTGCGACCAGAAGTTAGAAACTTAGAGGAACCCGCAACAAAGACTAAAACGGAAGCACGAACTTTAGACTTGGGCAGAAAATAAAAGATTAAAGTCTAAGGAAGACAAAAATTAAAGGGACATGATACATATAATACCTACAGGTAACATATATAAGGTTGTGTGTGGATTTTAGGAATTTGAATATATCCTCATTAAAGGATAACTACGTATTTCCAAGCATGGAGGAAATATTGCACAAAATGATTGGTTGTGAATGATTTTCAATGATAGATGGATTATCAAGATACAACTAGGTCAAGGTTAAGGAGTCTAAACAATATAAGACTACCTTTACCACACCATGGGGAACTTATGTTTATGTTAGAATTCCTTCTGGCTTAACAAATGTAGGAGCAACATTTTAGAGAGCAATTGATGTTTCCTTCTCATATTTTATAGATATCTTCATGGTGGTTTATTAGGATGACCTAACTACTTACTTAAAGAAGGAAGAAGATCACTACATGCACCTTGAGAAATTTTTTCTAAGGCTTTGGAATATGGTATTTTCTCTAAACCCTAAAAAGTGTGTGTTTGGAGTGACCAAAGGAAAATTGTTAGGTCATATTGTACAAAAAGAAGGGATCAAAATTTATCCTAAAAGAGTTGCAATCATAGAAAAAATTCCTCATCAAAAAACCATTAAAGGCATCCAATCATTTTTTGAATAGGTGAATTTTGTAAGGATATTTGTGACAAATTTTGTAGAGGTCATAAGGTCCATCTCAAAGATGCTAAAAATGGGGGAATCTGTTTCTTGGAGTGAAGAGCCAACAAAGAATTTCAGAGCATAAAAGAAGAAATAAAGAGGCTCCTATGGTGAAGTCTCCCGACTTTGTAAATCCTTTCCAATTTTTTTTGTTTGCTTCATTCCATACCATTGTTGTAGTTATATCACAGAAAAATAATGAAGGGTTTGAGCAACCTATTTCTTTCTTCAGAAAATTATTGTAGGTTGTATAACTCAAATATGATATGGTGGAGAAACAAGCTTATGCATTGGTTAAGGCTATAATTTTTCTAGGTCCTATCTAGTGGGAGCCACAATTGTGGCATATGTCCAAAATGCTACTATCAAAGATATCTTCACACAACAAGAAGTGGCTAGAAGAAAATGCAGATGGATTAATAAGATCCAAGAGTTTAATATTGACATCTAGATCACAAAGTCAAAAGATAAGGGTTAGCTAAATTATTGGTAGATTCAAATCTTGAGACTAATCGAATAAATAATGTTGAAACAAATAGTGAATCTCCTGAATGTGATATGGAGTCTTCTCTATGGTATAAGGATGTAGTGTTTTATTTGCAAAACTTTTCGTGTCCAAAAAATATGACTAAAAATTAGAAGAGGACACTAAAACTGCATGCTATTAAATATGTAATCATAGAGTATGAGATTTGGTGGAGAAGCAAATATGGGATCCTGATTCCAAATGAGATGCATAATGGTGTGTGTGGAGGCCATTACATGGAAAAGATTACAAATCACAAAGTCCTGAGTTCAGGTTATTGGTGGCCTACATTTTTCACGGATGCATTCAAGTTGGTTAGAAAATGTGATGCATGTTAGAAGTTTTCAAGAAAGTTGAAGTTTTTTGAAATTTTCCTCAAAGACCAATTTTTGTAGAAGCTCCATTCCAACAATGGGGTATTGGCTTTATAGGGGAAATTTTTGAAAATTCAAGTGGTGGACATAGTTGGATCCTTGTAGCCACCAACTACTTTACAAAATGGATAGAAGATATCCCCACAATAAAAAATGAAAGTAAAGTTGTAATAGACTTTTTGATGAAAAATATTTTGACCAAATTTTGAGTACTACTAAAAATAGTTTTTGATAATGCAATGTGCTTCAAGTAAAATGAGTTTACAATTTTTTGCAACCAATATGGGATAATTGTCTCTTATGCATCCTCATATCACCCATAAGGAAATAGACAAGTAGAGTCAAGAAATAAAAGCTTGATGAGGATCATCAAGAGGGTGATTCAAAAAAAAAAGAAGAATTGGGATTCAAAGCTCAAAGTAGCCTTGTGGGATGATAGAGTAACAATGAAGAAAGCCACATGTCAATCTCCATTTGATCTAGTTTATGGTTTGGAAGGAATAATTCTTGTTAATAGTTTGTTGTAGGTATATAAGTTTATCCAAGAGCATGATGAAGAAATTTCTAATGCAATGGTAAATAGAATTAAAAAGCTCAATTAGTTGGATGAGACAAGGAGAATATCACAACAGAAAAACATCAAGTTGCAACAACAAGTCAAACATTTGTTTGATAAGACAACTATTGCGAGAAAATTTTAGGTAAATGATATGGTACTTTTGTGGAATGTAAGAGCTCAAGATAAAGGAAATCATGGGAAGTTTGATGCTCTATGGCTTTGACCATATTTGATCAGTAACACACATGGTGATGATTCTTACTATCTGTAAAACCTCATAGTTGAATTTTTGGATCCGCCATTGCATGGACAGTTCTTGAAATATTTTTTCTCCATGCACATTGTATCATATATTTATGATGCACAGTCTCTTTTTTCTAATTTTTTTTCTTTTGGTTTTCTGCTTTACCTTAGTTTTCCTAGTTTTTGTCCTTGTTCTACTCTCCCGAAGATCTTGGTTTCTCGCCTTACTCTTGGGAAGTAAGTGTCCCCAATTGGAGCCATTGGTGGCACTTTTTGGAAAATCTCTTAGCTCCTATTTTTGTGCCCATATTTTGAGCTTTTGAATAATTTATTTGTGCTTAGGGTTGATATAAATACTATTATATCCTTCTGCTTAAGTCTAGAACCCTAAAACCCTAAGTTTAGGCATTGTGCTTGAACTTTTGTTCTAATTTTGTGTTGACTGCCTATAGCCTATTGTCGATATTTTAAATCACAACCTTGATTCTTTTATTCATATATTTATTGGCCCCTCATACCTAGGGCTACTATTTAGACCGTGGGATGAATTATTTTTTCAAGTCCTTAAAGTCTTATGTTTGCACCCCATGTTTATTATAAGGTTGGCCCCTTCATTTCCTAGCATTATTAAGTTTTCTTAACTATACATGCGTATTAAAAAACCTTTAAGTTACTCATGGTCGACCCCACCAATCCTTCCCACATGAATATTTTCTTAAGGAAAAGGTTCATAGAATCAATTAAATATTGACAAGTGGCACATTTCTACCGGATTCTATCATTCCATGGAGGGTTTATCACTGAAGGAAAAGGCTAGCTGTGGAAGCACAAAAATGGCAACAGGTGGTGTGTTGATCATTATTCACCACTATGGGACCCTTTTGAAGACCCTACCAGTTTCATGTGCCAAGTTTTGAAGCATTCCACCATTCCACAGAGCACCTCAAGGTGGACCCACAAGTGCCTTGCAGAAGTGCAGAAGACCCTTGGCACTTTCTTGAAGGTGTTTCATTAAATCCATTCAAAGGAAACTACATGGTGTAGTTTCATTGGATTTCTATGATTTCATAAGATATTTTAAAGAAGGATTATATGAGGTCCATGAAAGCGCAAAAAAGGAATAGGTTTCAAGTTTTGGAGTTATTAGAGGGACACATGGTAGTTTCTCATTGTTCTCGATAAGTCTTATATAAAAAAGAAGGATTGCAAAGCATGTAAATTAGATGATGCATGGCACAATATTAGAGCTTTCCAAAATTCAATGATCTCTTTGTAGTGGTCAGATCTTTAGGCTACAAAATTATGGAAAGATGCCACATGACCACAACATGTCTTCCCTCATGATAGTATTTCTGGTGATGAGCTATAAAGGTCATCCCACATGGAGAAATTCTATTGGCTCAAGATATTTTCAATGCATGTTAAAATATTCAAACCAATTAGATTGCTAACAACCATCAAATCTTGTCTTTTTGCTTGATGATCAACGGTTGGTATTGAAACTCAAAAAATTGGTAGATGCGTTCTCTAGCTCACACGAGTTGAGAGTAATGGTAGAAAATATATATTTCTATCAAGAAATAAATGATTTTCCTTCCATAAATGTTGCATTCTTATCAATTGAATAGTTTGTTGAAATGAAAAAGATAACTAAGAGGCGGTGAATCAATTGTAGCAAATTAAACCTTCAAAAACCCTCAATAATAATCAGATCCACAAGCATTCATTAAGTCCTTATTTTGTTAGATTGATTAAACATGAAATGCAGATGACAAAAACTAAAATCACAACACCCTACACATAAGAACACTAGATTTATGTGGAAAACCCAATGAGGGAAAAACCATGGTGAGGATTAGATCACAATATAAGTAATAGCAAAACCAATACAAAGAGGCTCATTTCTAGAATAGGACACACTGTCCAAAAAGGCTCACAACAAGGGCTCACTACCACTAAAATAATACAAGAAGATAGAAGAAGAATGTTACACAGATAAACACTTCTTAATGCAACAAGGAGTCCACCATAATTTCTCACACACTTTCATAGTCTCACGTGAAATATTTCAGATGCCTTCAACTCATTTCCTTCAAGAAACCTAACATGAAGTTCGCATTTCTCTACTCAATTTCTCATCACACACATCAATCACATCAATATCTCATCTATCTTGCTTCTTAATCTTTCACTCTCCCTCTTGCATCAACACCATACATATTTATATCAAGCTCTACCTCAAAACTTTCTCCAATGTCGACCACTAGTCGTTATACATTCAAATTCAAAATAGGTCGGCACCGAAACATTCTTGCGATGGATAGGAATGAAAGGAGACCTACATAAATCCTTAATTAGGACCCAAATAGATCCAAACACATTTCAACACACTTCCACAAACTTCGCATGTAGTGTTAAACACAAGATCGGCCAACACCCATGAAAAACACCATAAACACAAGATCGGCCAACACCCGTGAAAAACACCATAAACATTAAGTACACGCTTCCTTAGATCAAGCTGATAGTTTTGGAAAGCATAATTCACTTGAACTTAATCCAAAAAAATACACAAATTACTTAAGATTCATCGAATACTTCATCCAAACTCGCATCAACAAATACTTTAACTTAGAACAACTAATAATCCTTAATTGCATATTGATAAATGAAACTCAAACTGTACTGCACCAAATCAAGTAAAAAATTGAATACAAAAAGATAAATCATTATAAGCAACTTCCCAAATCTACAGAACCTGAATCCAAATAGTAGAGAAATGCAGAGTAAATACATTTCTCCTAGACCACATAAAACATCACTGAACAATTGGTTCACACACTGGTGAAAACATCTTGCACTGCACAATGATCCAAAAACCCAAATTCTAAATATAGCAGCCTCTACACCCTTAAATAACTTATAAGAACTGCACAGGCATAGCGTCAATGTTGAAAGAATGTGAAGAACAATATTAGAACACACTATGAAACATTTGCACAACACAGTTTACTCTGCTTATTAAATTTTCTGAAAAGCACTTGGAAACCAAGTACCAGAACCAACATCTCAGCTCATTACTTCATTCCAACTCATCTTCAGACTCTACAACAAAGGAATAACTCCATGTACTCACAACACTTCCTCAAGGTCTCAACTACACATGTATAAACCATTTTCCTCTTTTCACAATTTTCTCAATATCCTCAACATCTTCATCCCATAGTTGACATCAATGAGAACACCATTCAATAGACTTCCTATTGACATCAATGACAACACCAATTAGTAGACTTCCAGTTGACATCAATGACAACACCTTCATTCTTGCAACAATATCCCCCTTTGTCATCGATGGAAACACAAGATGTGAAAATCCACCAAATACCACACAACAGTTGTGAACACTCTCTCTTTCTCTTAGATTAGATAGCCTACACAATAGCCTTTCTTTTTCACATGATCATCTCTCCCTAAGTAGATACGTTCTTTTTTTCATATGTTTCTCTCTCGCCCTTTGACATAAATGGAAAAGGATAAAATGTTTTGCATTGTTCTCCCTCTTTGACAAAGAACCAAAATTACCTGCTCTGAATACTTCCCCTTGGGAGTACACCCAACTCAGTCAGCAACAAAATGACAACACATGACACTACCTTCTCCCCCTGAGAGGTAGCCACCAACATCAATCCATAAAAGAGATAGATCCATACACACACTGGATTGATGCACCTTTATATGAATCTAGTTCAAGAAAGGAGGGGCAATAACCCCCAACTTCTCCTGAAGATACTCAAAAGTATCCTTAGGAAGAGCCTTAGTAAATATGTTACCAATTTGATCCTTTGTAGGAACCTACTCAAGCTTCACTTCATTTTCCATAACCTTCTCTCTCAAAAAGTGATACATGATAGATATATGCTTTGTCCTTGAATGCATCATTGAATTCTTTGAAATGTTTATTGCACTTGTATTATCATAGAAGATAGCTATAGGTTCATCATATACAACTCTGATATCCTTCAACATTTTCCTCATCCATAATACATGTGTACAAAATGATGCCACTACAATAATAGTAAATATGTTGCAAATACAGGATAATACTATGCCACTTTGAGGGGGTAACCTCCTAATCCACTTTGAGGGGGATACCTCCAATATTCTTCAATATGAACGCAGTACTTAATCTGATGATAATAACCTACCTATACCTCCTTTATATACCATACTTATTCTAGGATATCACCCAGATCGACCTAGATAACCCTATATAAGCCTTAGGCCGACCTAAATAACTAAATAAAAATACAATAATATGACTTCATTAAGTGTTAAGGCAGCCACAAGTTGACTAATCATAACACTATACACAATATAGGGGTAGGGGCATAACATTTTCCTCCTCTTTAGAAAAGCATTATCCTCAATGCTATCTTCTTGTTTTCATCATCTCCTTTTTTTACTTTTGCTTCTTCTTCTACTACTACTTCTTGTTCTTGTTCTTGTTTTTTTTCTAGTTCTTGTCCTTTCTCTTTCTCTTTCTCTTGTTTTTTCTCTTGATTTTTCTCATTCTCTTGCTCTTGCTCTTTTTCTTTTCTTTTTTCTTTTTTGTGGCTACTTTTTATTGTGAAGAAGTTCTAGAAAGATAATTTAATAATAAATCACACAAATGAAGTCAAAATACTCTAGAAATTTTATTGTGACTTACCAAGGCCTAGGATACACTTTCCAAGAAAAATCTCCCAAAAATTAAGTGTTTTGCAACCTTGAGAAAGAATTTATTAAATATTTAACTCTAAAATAAATCACTTAATTATTCTCTAATTATTCTCTAATTAATCTCAAATTTAGATTGTAGTCTCTTCTTTTATTTCCAAAAAACCCACTAAAAACTAGGAACAAGTCAACAAGATTTGTACATGTTCTTTTCAAATAAATTGAGAAAAAACCCTAATTCTGTAATAAATCACTCAATTCTACTCTAATTCTTTTAAAATATGGACTATAGCTACTCCAATATTTTCTTCAAAAACCCTTTAAAAATCAAGTAAAATTTGTTAAAATGTGGGAGATATGCATTTAACAATATGACCTCCAAAATTGAAAAGTATCTTGTCGCAACGGTGCCAAGATCATGCTCTAATACCACTTGTAATAAAATAACTCACACAATTGAATATATAATAGTAAATATTTTGCAAATACTTGATAATACTATGCCACTTTGAGGAGGCAATCTCCTAATCCACTTCGAGGGGGATACCTCCAATATTCTTCAATATAAACTCAATTCTCAACTTGATGATAATAACCTACCTATACCTCCTCTATATACCATACTTATGCCTAGGATATCACCCATGCCAACCTAGATAACCATATATAAGCCTTATTCAAACCTAGATAACTGAATAACAATATAATAATAATATGATTTAATTAAGAGTTAAGGTAGCCACAAGCCAACTACTCATAGCCCTATACACACTATAGGGGTAGGGGCATAACACATTATACGCTATTTTGTTTGATGTCATGTAAGGAAATTCACATGAGAATAATGATGTTACATGAAAACAAAATACCACATAACATCAATATGATAGAATAAATTATATTTTCATCAAGGAATTAAAAAAAATCCATAATATAAATATAATTTTGAAAGAATATCCTATTTTGATACCATGTAAGGACATTCACACAAGAATAATGACTTTAAAGGAAATCACAATAATTCATAACATCAATATGATAGAATAAACTATATTCTCATTGAGGAATAAAATGAAGTATCATAATACAAATAGGTTTGTGCTTATATAGATCAATGTAATGCATAAAATGTGGTAGCTAATTAAGGCTCAACACTGATAATAGGTAGACTAACTAAAGATAGACATGCCTAATATGTGAAACTAACTAGTGATATGAGTGTAACTCAACTATAACTAGATAAGTGATATGTCACACTTTCATCCAACTTAACAACACAAATGAATTAAAGTATTTCTAATTAAAAATCATTTTTGTTCAACAATATGATCTGGCTAGATTTATTGTAGCTAATTTAGATATGGACATTACTTTTCCAAATAATGTAGCATCAATTTGAAGCCATTTTACCAACAAAATAAAATTATTTACAATATTTATGTTTCAACTGCTACTACTCATGTAAATAACATTTTAAAAAACACTATTTTGTAGGTCTATAAGTGTAGTTTTCAAATATATATATTTTAATAGTTTAATTTTTTTATATTTTATATTTTATTTTTACTAAAAGACGGTTATCATCACCAAAACATAAGGTTGATTATCTGGTCAAGAAAAATACTAATTTTCTTTTTTAAAATTGAAAAATCTGGTGCACTAGATAAAAGAATCTATGTCAAGATGGTATTTTTTTATTTTGGATAAATAGTTAAGACAAAAGGTGACGTCCCATGGAGTTGTTCTTCAATATACACCCATTTGAATATTTATTTAAAAATAAATTAATCAAAATTGAAAATAAATAAATTCATGCACTAAAATTTTAACTTATAAATACACAAAAAAATTGAAGGAAAAAAGTCCTATATAAAGAGCAATGTCCTGTTTAACTTCATTTTTCAATATTTTATCAACAATTAAATTATAGCTTCAATTTTATAAAAAATATATTCAAATAATTTTTAAATTTAAAGAGAAAATACAAACATAAAATACACTATGTAGACATCGATTTTGGCACCACAAGGCTTTTTGACACTTCTAAGGTTTTTCACCTAAAAGGAGAGAGGTAGGCCAGAATGTGCAATGCCTACACTCAAAACTATGCAAATATGGATGAAATATGCCTAGATGCAATGTATAAATGCAATAAACTGATAAAAGATATTGATTGTTAATGCAAAACTAATGAAATGCAGAATGTTTGAAAACACAATGATGTATGCAAAAAGACCTAGAAAGATGAATAGGAATGCAAATAAAATAGAATAAGAAAGTAAAACAGAAAGCATGCACTTGGAAAATAAGTTGCAGATTGGAATGGAGATTGGAAATGTTGTTGATCCTAAAATTTTGGCCTACTGGGACACTTATGCTATTCTGGCTGACTTAGTCCCAGATCTGGAAAACTATATTGAAACCCATTTTAGCCAAATGGGTATCCAAATCTATATAAAACTCTAAAAAACATGTGCAACGAGACTAGGTCACCATTGTTGGTGACTTAGTCCACTTTTGAATTTCTAGAAATCCAAAAGTGGAAATGGAAGCCCTTAGTTTGCACTTTTTGATCCTCTAGGTGTCCAGTTCTAAAACTTTGATTTTTGACACTGTAAAAGGACTCTTTGTGGATATTTTAGCTTTGCAAACAAGGAGATGTCTTCAACAACTTTGAAACTTATCCTTCAATGATTTATAAACCTTCAATGTACCTAAATCTGCAAACATACAAGAAAAGAGAGAGAAATGTTGAATGTTAGGGCATGGGGGTTTTCCTTGGTCAAACCCCTTTTTAGGTAATTAAAGAAAAATGAAGAAATAATGTAATGAAGCATGAATCAATGGAGTTAGAGACTTTCCATGATGATATATCTTGATTTTTTGTAGCAATAGATGAAGATTTTTCCCTTGAATGCCTTAGAAAGCTATTTTGGTGACTTAGAATACTAAAACCCTAGCTTGCTTGACTTGAAAGAGATGATGAATGATGAATAAGATGAATGAGTTATGAATTAGGGTTTAGAGGCTTGTATTTATAGGAATTTCACCTAATTTTCCTATTAATTTGATCCCCAAGGTTGACATGAAGGAAAAATAAATTTAAATTCCAATTTTTCCCACTCAAACCTCAAAAATAGCCCAAATGGGACTAAGTCGCTAGGTTGGGTGACTTAGTCCCACCTGGATGGGACTAAGTCACCCAGATGGGTGACTTGGTCCCACAGGGGGTATTTTTCCAGCTAGATTGTCGAGGAGTGAAGAAATCAGGCTTCTAGGTTGTTCTAGTCAAGTCTTTGATCAAAACAAGCCTTGAGATGCACAATATGGGGAAATAGGGGCCGGTTAATGATGATGTAAAGAGTAATTAGGGATTGGGACATAAAGTTCAATGTGAAAGTGTGATTAAATGCACTTTACATCATTAAAATGAGGTCCACACAACCTAGAAAGGCACAACATCCAATGTGAATGTGTAAGACACATTACAACACTAGATTAACACTAAGTTTATTTTACAATCCTTCTAGAAATACATGATAATGAAATTAAATACATTTTATATCATTGAACTAGGGGAAAGATAGGTCCATTTAGTCTAGAGAAGTGTGAAAGTCTTTTACAACACCTTTAAAAGACATCGTTAAATGCATTTTATTCTATTTGCAAGGGCCAAAGACCTAGTGTGGATGTGTAAAACACCTCAAAATACTAAATCAAGGCCTCATTAAGTCCAATTTGTCGTTAATTATTCTCAAATCAAGCAAGTGAAAAGGGATACTTTTTTCGTGTCCACAGTTAGCCCCCACTTTAGTGAGATGATGAACTTGCTTCAAACTCACACTAAAGTAGACATTCAAGAAGAGTCCAATCGTACCAATGTAGATGATCTAGGATAACAAAGATGAAGGAGGTTGCACAAGCCCCCAAGATCCAAGATCCTAAGTCAAGCCAACATATGCATGAAAGGACACACACAAGGTGTATACTATGCAGTGAGACAAGATACATGATCATACAATGGTAAGAACTAGAAGGAAGAGAAGTAAAAAAGTGGATCAAGCTTCGACTATTTGTCCAACATGTTGTGGATCAGATCTAGGTTGTTTGTCCAAAAATGCGTACTCACTCTGAGGTGACAAAACTCTTGGTTGTCTGCCAGGTGAGAAGTCCTAAAAGGTGAGACACATATAGCTGATATGTGCTCACATACACGCGAGTGGCTATGGGGAAAGTCATGCCTCAGAATGGGCTTCCTTCTCAACCATACCAAAGTTATACCTCCTGATAACTTTGATAGGGTACCACACAAAAATAATCTTCAAGTTCTATGAGGTAAGCAAAACTTCATATGCTTGACACTCATAGACATGGTGCAAAGAATGTTCAAAGGGATTTTTCTTAGTTCGTGCAAGGTCTCATCTTAGGGAATATCCTACTTAATGTCTCCAAGAGAGGAAAAGTGTAGATGGTCTCATCTTTTTTCCAAGAGAGGAAAAGTGCATATGGTCTCATCTTGTTTCCAAGGGAGGAAAAGTGCAATGTCTCATCCTTGGCAACATTGTACTTAATGTTTCCAAGAGAGAAAATAGCAAGAAAATAAAATCACACAATGACATGTGAGTGTCGATGTATGCCCCCACTTTAAAGCGGTTGCTAACACCAATACTGTGAGAAATTGCTTTAAAGTAGAAGAAGAAGAAGACATGAGAGATTACTCAGAAATCCCTATGCCAAGTCATATGTTTCTGAGAAGCTATGTCATGAAAAAGGTAGTATGTCACATGCGAGCCAACTTAAGGCATGTCATCCACATCCTAAGCTTGCTCTTATATGTTCATGAGAGGTTAATGAATAGCCAAAAGAGGCAATGAAAAGTGACATATAAGGACAAGGCTATCTAACCCATTGCCCCCACTTACTGTAGGAAAAGGATGAGCCAAAATGATTAATGAAATGCATGCTAGAGTGAAAATCAGTATCAATTAGAGGAATTAGGTGCCCCCACATAAGGGAGATTATCAAATTTCTTAAGATGTTGGATTTTACTACTCAAAGCTTTGCATTCATTAGTGGAATGACCATGAACTATATGATAGGAACAAAATGAAGTCTTGTAATATAATTTCTTTCGAGTTTGTGGAGGAAGAGGTATCAAGTGATCTTGGAGGAGTCTCAACAAGATATCCTCTTGATCAATGGTAGATGTTTTTGTATTATGTGACAAATATATCTCTTGCTTAGATGTACAAGATGTCATACCTACGCAAGACTCTTTAGATTGTGAGATTTTGGTCTCTCCTTTATGGGAGGGTGTAAAATATAACGAATTCAAATAATTAGTGTTTTGTGAGATGACATTGAAATTTCTTTGTTTCATTTCTTGTAAAGGATGACTTTCAAGAACAGTAGTGTCTATCAGTTTAGGATACATTACTGTTAAAGTTGGCTTAGAGGAATCTTGTGTGATAGTGTTGATGTTAAGGGAAGGCTTGGTGATTTCTATTAAAGGACAATAACCAAGACCATTAGTTGTTTCTTGTGTGTTAAGATCAATAGGGACATGGATACCTTGTTCTCTAGCACCACATCCTTTTCCACTATATCCAAGTTGTTTCATAAGTTAATAACCTCTTTCATAAAGCTTTTTCATTGCTTTTGAATCGGGTGGTTGTTCATGATTAAGTTCATCAATTTTTTTTATGTAATTTGCTTCTGCTTCTAAAGTGGTTGAGGTGGATGCTTTTGAAGTGTTTTCCAGGTTTTGCATTGACATGATTGTTTTTTGTTTCCCTTGTTAGAGTCTTCTGTTATGATCTTGCATTCTCCCATGAATGTTGGTGTGAAGTCTAAGGAACCCCAATCATCATCTAATGAATTTGTGACTTGTTCCATATGTTGTGTTTTGGATTTTTGTTGCATAGGTTCCACTTGTGTGGTTGGGGTTAAGGTGTTCAATGGGTTATCTTTGCTTTTGTCAATGTTTAAACAGTTATTGAGGTTAGGGCCAGCTTCAAGTGTGTACACTTTGCTAGTGTAGATATACTTCATGACACGATGAAGAGTAGAAGGCACCCCATTCATTGCATGAATCCATGGTCTTCCTAAAAGGAGGTTATATGAAAGATCATTAGGCACAACATGGATTGGTGTTTCCATTGTGGCCTTTGCAACTGTAATAGGCAAAGTAATCACACCATGCGGTTGTTTTCCTACATTGTCAAATCCCTTGATAGATAAAGAATCAGGTTGAATTTTTGATTTATCCAATCTAAGCTTGTCTAGAAGGTTCACACTACACACATTAAGAGCAGAGCCATTGTTAACAAGGGTTTGCTTTATCCCTATCCTATTGTATTGAGCTATGATCGTGAAAGCATCATTTTGTTTTTGCACTTCCAAAGGGGGGAGTTCACTTTGGTGGAAAATAATGTCAGCATTCAATCCTTGAATTAGGGCTGCTATGTCATTCAGTTGTACATTAGTAGGGATAAGAATTTGTTGTAAGGCTGTTTGAAGCATAGTGTGATAATTAGGTGAATTCTGAAGTAAATCTGATAGGGATATCTTTGTAGGAGTGCTCTTAAGTTGCTCGACAAGATCATACTCCCTTAATCGAGGAGCACTAGGTAGTATACAATTGGGTAAAGGTAAGGAGGTTGAGGTTGGTTGAATTGGTTGTGGATTATTTCTAGTGTTATATGTATGAGCAATGGTATGAGGACTCGACTGTTGCAACACATTGTTCGTAGGTGGGTAAAGGACAAGTTCGGGTTTGTTTTGAGTTTGAGGGTTGTGTGAAGGGGGATAAAGGATGAGTTGAGGTTAAATAATATTAACATCCCTTGGTGAATGAGAGTCTAACATGGGCTCTTCATCTTCTTCTAAGGGAATAATATCATTATTTTCAATGTTATCCTTGTGTTGCATCATGATATCCTTCCTAGGAGGAGAGTTTTTAGGAGAACTACAAACCACATGTTCTTTACATTCAAAGGTTGGTTCTTCTCAAAGGACTTCATCGTAAGTAGGGGAATGATCAATGGTTGAATTTTCTTGCTCAATAAGGGTTTCGCTAGGTGAAGGGGGACAACTAAGATTCTCATGGCCATCAACGATTGTGCTTTTTAACATCAAAGTATCTTCTTCACAACTAGGAGAGAAACTAGGAGAAAAACAAATGTTATTGTCATGATTACCTATAGTTGTGTTGTTTTTTTCATCATTTTTTTTCCACTAAGAGAGGTAAGAGGAGAGAAACAACTAGGATTCTCAAAACTCTCATTGATTGGTTCTTCTACCAAAATATCTTCATCATCAATAGGAGAGATATTAAGAGAGGAACAAATATGATCGTTAGGAATGTCCAAGGTTGTATTTGATTTCACTAAAACACTCTCATAGGGAGGGGATAGGAAATATTTCTTAACATGTCTAAATATGTAAGACACTAACATTGTTTGAACAAAAATGAACAGCACATGTAACCATTTCATGCAATGTTTTAGCAATGTAAACAATGTATATCCAAAGATGCAAAACATTTTTATCCAATATATGCAAAGTTTTAAGAATGCAAACAATGTATATGCAAGAATGAAAAGTTTTATGAAGAGAAATATTGTGTATGCAAAAGAGAAAAGTAATTTTATCCATGTTATGCAAAACTTTAGAAATGTGAGCATTTTCAAATCTAATGATGCGTTAGATTGAAATGATTTCAAAAATGACTATCCTAAATTGATGTTTTTGAGCTAGATGCATAAAAAAAATGCTCCCAAAACTTTCCAAACTTATATTATATGATACTAGGAGGCTTAGGAAGCACAAAAATAATGTTTTTGATGCTATGATAGATAGTTAAAAATCTAGACTGGGACTAAGTCGCCCAAAATGGCGAATTAGTCCTAGTTAGGGTTTTTGCAAAATTTTCAAAAAAAATTAATTGGTTTTGATGATATTTAGTATGTATGACCTGAATATTAAATGAAAATGTAGTTTTTAGATGTTTTTCAATGATTTAAAATACAAAAATGCAAACTATATGCACTTTCACTAATGCAAAATTTGAAAAGCCTATAATGAAAATTAACAAATGCAAAATGTAATGCAATGTTGATGCAAGCTAATTCTAGGATGATGATGGACTTAAAAATCAGAAAAGAAAGTATTCTAAAGGCAGCTTCACCAAAATGTGGACAATGGAAATGGAGTCACAACTTCTCTTATCCACACCTAAAAGGAGAATGAAGGACTTGAGGAATCCAATTTCACAATGCTCACATTCAAGAACAATTCCATGAGATTCCAATGCAATGGAGATTGAAATATGTCAAAGGAGATTGTTCCTAAGGCTAGAAGTTGATAAAGAAGATAAACTATAGATGTAAAACTAAGAAAATGCAAAATGTTTGAAAACACAGTGATGTATGCAAAAAGACCTAGAAAGATGAATAAAATTGCAAATAAAACAGAATAGGAAAGTAAAACAGAAAGCATGCTCTTGGAAAATGAGTTGCAGACTGGAAATGATGTTAATCCTAAAATTTTGGCCTACTAGGACACTTACGCCATTCTGGGCGATTTAGTCCCAGATCTGGAAAATTGCATCGAAGCCCGTTTCAGCCAAATGGGTATCCAAATCTATAGAAAACTCTGAAAAACATGTGTAGTGGGTCTAAGTCACCATTTTTGGTGACTTAATCCACTTTTGAATTTCTAAAAAATTGAAAGTGGAAACGAAAGCTCTCAATCTGCACTTTCTGATCCTCTAGGTGTCCAATTCTAAAACTTTGATTTTCAGTGTTGTAAAGGAATTTTTGTGGATATTTTAGCTTTGCAAACAAGGAGATGTCTTCAACAACTTTGCAATTTATTATTCAATGATTTCCAAACCTTCAATGTACCTAAATCTGAAAATACATAAGAAAGAGAGAGAAATGTTGAATGTTAGGGCATGGGTGTTTGCCTTGGTCAAACCCCTTTTAGATAATTAAACCAAAATGGAGAAATAATGTAATGAATCATGAAGCAATGGAGTTAGAGACTTTCCATGATGATAGATCTTGATTTTCTGCAGCAATAGATGAAGATACTTCCCTTGAATGCCTTAGAAAGCTATTTTGGTGACTTAGAATGCTAAAACCCTAGCTTGCTTGACTTGAAAGAGATGATGAATGATGAATCAAATGAATGAATTATGAATTAGGGTTTAGAGGCTTGTATTTAGAGGAAATTCACCTAATTTTATCGTTAATTTAATCCCCAAGGCCAACATGAAGGAAAAATAAACTTAAATTCTATTTTTTTTTGCCCGAACCTCAAAAATAGCCCAAATGGGACCAAGTCACCCAGATGGGTGACTTGGTCCCACAGGGGGTATTTTTCTAGTTGGATTGTCAGGGAGTGAAGAAATCAGGCCTCTAGGTTGTTCTAGTCAAGTCCTTGATCAAATTAAGCCTTGAGATGCCCAATATGGGGCAATAGGGGCCTGTTAATGATGATGTAAAGGGTAATTAGGGCTTGGGACACACAGTTCAATGTGAAAGTGTGATTAAATGCACTTTACATCATTAAAATGAGGTCCACACAACCTAGAAAGGCACAACATCCAATGTGAATATGTAAGACACATTACAACACTAGATTAAAACTAAGTTTATTTTACAAGCCTTCTAGATTGACATGATAATGCAATTAAATACATTTTATATCATTGAATTAGGGGAAAGATAGGTTCATTTAGTCTAGAGGAGTGTGAAAGTCTTTTACAACACCTTTACAAGACATCGTTAAATGCATTTTATTCTGTTTGCAAGGGTCTAAGACTTAGTGTGGATGTTTAAAACACCTCACAACACTAAATCAAGGCCTCATTAAATCCAATTTGTCGTTAATTATTTCCAAATAAAGCAAGCAAAAAAGGATGCTTTTTCCATGTCCACACACTAAAAACTAAACATTTTATTAGTTTACATCATTTTAAAAATCAAAACAT
The DNA here is from genome assembly GCA_007258455.2 of Sequoia sempervirens. Classification (NCBI taxonomy): domain Eukaryota; kingdom Viridiplantae; phylum Streptophyta; class Pinopsida; order Cupressales; family Cupressaceae; genus Sequoia; species Sequoia sempervirens. Next base: position 34,353 of record VDFB02372301.1, on the reverse strand, counting down.
ATATATAACTTTTTAGTGATTCAATAAATTTTTTTTGGGATCAATGTTGGTTGACTCCTTTATAAGGGTGTGACATAGGTTTGTGTTTTTACCCATATTTGAAACTAACTAGTAATAGGAATGTAACTCAACTATAACTAAATAAGTGACACTTGGGTATTAGGTGCTCAAGACTATTGGAGTAATTAGGATAATCAATTGATAATTAATTAATTATTAGGTCCCTTATTACTTCATTTCACTTGAGCTAAACTTAGGAGTGATTTTCTATTATTATATTGGGCTATTTATAGGTTAAGTTATCTCATTGCATGATATTATGACACTTGTCACAATATAATTCAATCCTCATCTAGGGTTTACACTTTTATTTTTATAAGTATTCATTATTGTACTTTTTACACATTCACATTTATTATTTAATACATAATGCATATCAGATGCTTGTGTGGATCAATCTTTTCTCTCTTGGTTGCATAGTAAATCAGTTGCTTTGATCTCTCGTTTGTGATAAGCATTTTGGTTGCAAGTGATTTTTGGGAGCTGTGGGGTTCACTATCAACTCCAACAAAGACATATATGTAATTGATTGAATCAATAGCTAGATAAGTAATAATTAGGCACATGATATATGGACATATAATTGATTGACACAACTAAGTGAGCTTATACTAACTAGGTTCATATAATGCAATATAGTAATATACTAAGTGAAAAAATAAATGATTCTCCAATAATTAAGCAAATACTTTAATATCAATATTTATCATTTATTTATAGTATTTAGGTATGTGATCCATGCTGAGTTATGTGACTAAATAAGCTCAATATCTTCATTTACAAGATTGTTTATAATCAAAATATTGTTTTTGTACAAAATTTGCTTCTATTTTAAAAATTATTTATCTTGATACAAGATTGATTTCTAGCATTTAAATTTTCTCATCCATCATGCTAATGTGTTAAGGCTAGGGTTATGGTGTAATATACTCAATGAATATTAATAATATTACTTCTTAAATCCCCTAACAAATATACAATTTAAGTGATATGGTTTGATACCACTGTATTGTATTGAGCTAAATTTAGGGTAAATTATTTTAATAGACTTGAAAATGTTTAAGTCAAAACCACACAACCCTAAACTTGCATCAATGTTTATCAAGAAAATTAACAACTTAGAGATATGTAAGATTAGATGTTATAAAACCTTAAAACACCTTAATGTTTACACAAGAACCTTCTCACAAACCCAAATATTTTGGTTAGGGTAGACAATTAAAAATTGTTAGTGTGAAAGAGGTACTTTATCTAATTAGTTCATTCTTAGCTAGTTCTCCACTAAAGTCCTCTTCACACTAGGTTAACTTTACATAGGGATAAGGTGGTTGAGCCTTTAATGACATGAGTTGTCACACCTCATAGGATGCCAACATTTGTCATAATCTGGTTGCATCCATCTCTCCCCTTGGCCTATATAACCAAGGCATTTCCTTTGTAATTCTCACTTCTCAAGCTAAATATAGCTTTACATTCTTGAGAGGAATACAATTTATTCCTCCTCATATTTCCAGTTTTCCTTTCCTTCAGTCATTAGATTCCTGGTAGGCTAGTTAGCAAATCTCACATGGTATTAGAGCCAAATTTGAGTTGTGGGTTAGATTCCTTTAGGAAATTTGAGAGTGTAGAGTTTTTTTTTCAATAGAATTAAGTATGCTCTTCTCTTGCATCCTTAGATGATCTGGAGAATTAGAAAGGTGTAAAAATATAAATTTCTGGGGGGTTCATGCATTGACTTGTCAGTTACAGGTCTTTTGAAGCTTCCTAGAGAGATTTTGAGCTCACCATTGAGTTCAGAGCAGCTGAGATAGTTAGATTTGCCCCTTATTTCATCTAAAATGGACACCAAAGGCCAGATCTACAATAATTTAAAGTGGGAGGTTTATTGCCAAATCTATCAAAGAACTGCCATTTCAGAGCATTTTGGGTCAAATCCGACCTTACCATCGCACTTAGAAGGTTCGAAAATGCTAAAATCAACTATTAATTTGTCAATTTTGGTTGAGTTTGCATAAAAAAAACTTCTTTTTTTTCAAAAATCTAAGCATTCAAAAATACATTTCTAAAAAAAACAACGAGCTTTTAGAAAAATATACAACTTTTTCAAAAATAAATTCTTCTTTTTAAAATGTTTGATATAAATGCAATTTTTTAATGCAACTTTTTTTTTTAAAGTTTGAAAAGGTTTGAAAAAAAATGTTAAAAAATTCTCAAAAAGGGAAAGTGGGTACCTTAGGGACACATGCCACATAAACTTGTGGGTCTATAAGTCCCCACTCCCCTTTATGGGCTCAACCTTTTATAAAGGCTCTTAAAATCTTCACGTGGGAATGTGAGGGTGGCTAAGGGCCCCCACATAATTATAATTTTTTTTAATTTTTTTTATGTTTTTAATTTTTTTAATATGTTTTTAACATTTTTACAATATATATTTTTAAATTCCACCACAATTTTCTTTTTTAATATTTTTTATGTTAAAAATACAAAAATTAAAATTAAAATTAAAAAATTAAAATCCCACCACCTTTCTTTTGAATTTTTAAAAGTTTTAATCATTCTAACTTTTTTTAAAAGTCGTCCATTTATTTTGTTGACACTATTTATTATTTTTTTAATGTTTTTTTAATTTAAAAAAATAATATATATATTTTTGTTATTTTTTAATTAAAAACAATAAAATATAATGCCACCAAATTTGGAGGAGCTTTTAGAGGAAAGTTAAACTGGAGGTCAGCTAATTTAATTTAGCAGAGTTCTAAAATAGCTGGTGGATATCTATATTTGGAAAATCGCTAACTTTAGTGGCAATTTTGCTAAATTTGGTGGAATTTTTTAATACCCCTCTCTGTTGATGAGTTGGTTTTTGAAGACCAACTTTGAAGGTTCATAACTCGGGCTCCCGACCTCAAAATTTAGTGCAATTTTTTTTTATTTGGGCTAATTTTTCGTGCTCTACGCATTGGTGAAGATAGTTTCAGATTTTGGTGTATGGATTTTTCAGAAATTGCTGATTCTCAGGAACGACTCCTCACTGTTCTTGTTTTGCAAACTTCAAAGTTGCATAACTTTTGCATACAACCTCAGATTGAGTTGATTCTTTTTTTGAAAGTGCATGATTTTTTGTGTACTTCACACTGATGCTATTTATTTTGTATGAAATTGTACCAAATTTATACTTTCATCACATGTTGATTTCTTGAAGAATTGTAAAAACATTGAAATCCAAAAATCTGTAACTGCACTGAATATAAAGTGCCAAATCATTTTTCTCTAGGGGGTTCTTTGATTGAGTAAAGAAGGGGGGTTCTCTTATTGTCTTTGTGCTTGAACCTCTCTCATACTTTCTGCTTTGTTTTTCCTTCACTATGGGTACATTTAAGTTTCCATTGCTTACGCCCTACAACTACAACACATGGCATCAAAATGCATGGAATACCTTAGTGCAACTAGGATACACACCTTATGTTGAAAAAAAGGTAACTAAACCCATAAATGATAAGAAAAAACTACTCTGGATGTTTGAACATACAAAAGCTCTTGGTTGTCTAAGGAGTTTTGTTTCTCTTAATATAATGTTTCAAATTGAAACATGTAAAGATTCACATGATGCATGGGACAAATTAAAAACTCTCTATGGTACAATTGATGAATTTCGTGGTTATCAAATTGACAATGAACTAATGAATCTTGATCCAAAGTCTTGATAACATCCAAGATTATGTAACAAAGGTCAATGACCTTAGAGCATAATGTAAATCATGTGGATTAGAGAAGAAAGAAATTCAACTTGTCTATAACACTCTAAACAAACATGGACCTAAATTTGCAGCTTTTGTTTCTAGCTTTCATACTCATAGATTGACAATGGGATCTACATTCACTACACCTTCTTTTGCATCATTTTCTGAAATGTTGATGCAAGAGCAAGGTAAGATTCTGTCAGTGGGTCTTCTTAAGCCTTCACACTCACAAGCTTTGATGGTTGGTCAACCAAAGGGTCAGAAAGCATCAAGGAAACCTTACCACAAACAAAATCAGTTCAAGAAGTCACAAAGAGATCAAGCATAATCATCTACAACAACAAAAATATACTCCAACTCGTCTTCAAAGGGAAATTTTCAAAATAAGGAAAGGTACAACTTGTAGCTATTGCAAGAAACCTGGCCATGAGGAACATTCTTGTCATAAGAAGCAGATCAATGAGTTAAAGAATCTTCTCAAAAAGAACATCAATCTGCCTTCTTATGTTGGTCAACAATCCTCTACTTCTTCCAAATTAGGTAAAGGGACAACACATGCACTTGTTGTTGTTACCAGTTCTTCAAAAGAGTGGATTCTTGACTTGGGTGCATCACATCACATGGGTTCTAGTAAAAAACAATTTTCTTTGTTGGAGCCTTGTTTTGTGCCCCACATTCTCATTGGGGATGATTCTCCAGTGGAAGTCATTGGGAAGGGTTCAATTGATACTAGCAATGATACATTTGAGGATGTCCTCTGTGTTCCTGATTTGTCATCCAACCTTCTCTCCATCTACCAAATCACTCAGAATGGTAGAAAAGTTGAATTCACTTCAGATTATGTTAGCATCATAAATCTTGAAGATAATGCACTCCTTGTGGTTGGTAAGGTCAATCATGAGTCTCACCTGTATGATTTCTCTCATTTTGTACCTGATTCACATTCAACTGCATTGCTCACCCATTCAAATGCTATGAACAAACTATGGCATGAGCGGTTTGTCCATCTCAACTATCGCTATCTTCAATAACTCAACAAACAAAATATGGTCACGGGTCGTCCTCAAATCAATTTTCAGATGGTGTATGTTTAGGTCGTGCCTTGGGCAAACATCCTAAGGAGAAGTTTGAAAAAGAGAAGGCTTGGAGGGCTTCAAAAGTCCTTGAATTGGCACATAGTGACTTGGCGGGTCCTTTTCCATCATTATCCTTCAGTAAGGCTTGCTATTTGCTCACCTTCATTGATGACTATTCCAGATACACATGGGTCTACTTTCTTTGACACAAAGGAGAAGTATTTGATAGATTTCAAGAGTTTAAGACTCGTGTTGAGAAACAATCTGGAAAGTGTGTCAAAATTCTCTGCATTGATAATAGTAGAGAATATGTGAACCATCGATTTGAGCAATTCTGTACTCTTGAAGGGATTGATCTTCAACATAATGTTTCCTACACACCACAACAAAATGATGTAGTTGAGAGGAAAAATAGGTCCCTGAAAGAGATGGTCGGTTGCATGATCCACGCTCGCTCCCTTGCACCCGCATATTGGGAAAAAGCTATCAACTGTGCTACTCACATCCAGAACAAAGTTTTACATAAGGCATTAAAGGGAATCACTCCCTTTGAAGCTTGGTGTGGTAGGAAACTTGTGGGGCACTTTAGAGTTTTTGGCTCCCTAGCATGGGCACATATTCCTTCAGAGAAGCGCAAGGCCTTGGAACCTCAGAGTCAGCCTTGTATCTTTGTTGGTTACCCTGATGGTGTGAAAGGATATTGGCTAATGGATCCTAGAACATAAGAGCTCTTCATTGAGTGTAGTGTGCATTTTGAGGAAAGCTATTCTAGCTCCTCCTCTACTCTTCCTTCCTCCATATTGGATTTTGAGGATTCTGATATTGAGGATTTTCCTCAAGCTTCCTCTAGTCGTCAAGTTGATCATGAGATTTCATCTTCCCCTTTAGAGAGTTCAAAATCTCTTCCTCCATCCCCTACCATGCCTCGTTGGGCTGAAAAAACACTTAAGTTTGCAGGTGATCTTGTTGGGGATCCTTCAAGTTCATGGAGGACTCGATCACAACACCAATACATTCCACATTCCTACATCGTCACAGCTTCAGATCCACAAACATTTCATGAAGCATTTGGTATTTCTAAGTGGGATTCCACAATGGAGGAAGAGTATAATTCTTTAATGAGGAATAGAACATGGGATCTTGTTCCACTTCCTTAGGGAAGAAAATTGGTTTGGTGTAAGTGGATCTATCAAACCAAATTTGTAGTAGATGGCTTAGTTGACAAGTATAAAGCACAACTTGTGGCCAAAGGTTTCTCTCAAGTACCAGGTATTGACTACACTGAGACCTTTGCCCCTATTGCCAAAATGAACTCCATTTGCTTGCTACTTTCTATTTCTGCAACTCATGGTTGGGTTGTACATCAAATGGATGTGAAGAGTGCATTTATTCATGGAGATCTACATGATGAACTTTACATGGAGCAGCCACAAGGATTCATTCAAGATTCATTGGTTTGTAAACTAAGGAAGTCTCTCTATGGCCTCAAATAGGCTCCATGAGCTTGGTATGCCAAAATGGACTCCTTTCTTCTCTCCATTGGGTTCTCCAGATGCCATTTAGATCTGAATGTCTACATCTTGTGGCAGGAGGATGCTCTTCTCTTCTTGGCTCTCTATGTTGATGACTTGATTGTCACTGGGAGCACTTCATCCATCATCACAACTGTAATGAATGCTTTGCATGACATATTTTCCATAACTAACTTGGGTCTCTTGCACTATTTTCTCAGGATCGAGATCACACAAACCTCTTTTGGGATCTCACTTGCACAACCCAAGTATGCTCTTGATCTTTTGTCACGTTTTCATATGGCTAATTGTAAGCCTGCACCGACTCCCTTTCTGTTCGGAGTTAAGTTTGAGGTGAAGTGTTCCACACCACTAGTTGATGCTACTTTGTATCGTAAAATTGTTGGTAGCCTCATCTACTTGAATCATACTCGCCCTGACATTTCCTTTATAGTTGGCATTGTTTCATGCTTCATGACAAAACCACATGAGCTTCATTGGAAAGCTGCCAAACGCATCTTGCACTACATCGATGGAACTCATTAGTATGGGATTCACTATGCAACATGCACAAGTTCAAAATTACTGGGATACATTGATTCTGATTGGGCTAGTGATATTGATGATTGCAAGTCCATATCTAGCTATAGTTTTCACTATGGTTCTGGCCCCATTTGTTGGCAAAGTAAGAAGCAACATTCCATTGCTCTTTCTTCAACTGAGGGTGAGTATCAGGGGGATGTCAATGCTGCCACTAAGGCTATTTGGCTTCAAAATATCCTCATTGAACTTGGCATCACCTTTCAGAATCCATCAATCATCTATTGTGACAGCCAAAGTGCTATCCAGATCTCAAAGAACCCAGTGCATCATCAATGAACCAAACACATTGAGATCCATATGCATTTTCTTCAAGAGCTGATTTAGGAGTAGTTCATTGATTTGCGATACTTTCCTACAATAGAGAAAGTTGTAGATCAGATGCTTGTGTGGATCAATCTCTTCTCTCTTGGTTGCATAGTAAATCAGATGCTTTGATCTCTCGTTTGTGATAAGCATTTTGGTTGCAAGTGATTTTTGGGAGCTATGGGGTTCACTATCAACTCCAACAAAGACATAGATATGTAATTGATTGAATCAATAACTAGATAGGTAATAATTAGGTACATGATACATGGACATATAATTGATTGACACAACTAAGTGAGCTTGTCCTAACTAGGTGCATATAATGCAATATAGTAATATACTAAGTGAAAAAAAAATGATTCTCCAATAATTAAGCAAATACTTTAATATCAATATTTATCATTTATTTATAGTATTTAGGTATGTGATCCATGCTGAGTTATGTGACTAAATAAGCTCAATATCTTCATTTACAAGATTGTTTATAATCAAAATATTATTTTTGACCAAAATTTGCTTCTATTTTAAAAATTATTTATCTTGATACAAGATTGATTTCTAGCATTTAAATTTTCTCATCCATCATGCTAATGTGTTAAGGCTAGGGTTATGGTGTAATATACTCAATGAATATTAATAATATTACTTCTTAAATCCCCTAACAAATATACAATTTAAGTGATATGGTTTTATACCACTGTATTGTCTTGAGCTAAATTTAGGGTAAATTATTTTAATAGACTTGAAAATGTTTAAGTCAAAACCACACAACCCTAAACTTGCATCAATGTTTATCAAGAAAATTAACAAATTAGAGATATGTAAGATTAGATGTTATAAAACCTTAAAACACCTTAATGTTTACACAAGAACCTTCTCACAAACCCAAATATTTTGGTTAGGGTAGACAATTAAAAATTGTTAGTGTGAAAGGGGTACTTTATCTAATTAGTTCATTCTTAGCTAGTTCTCCACTAAAGTCCTCTTCACACTAGGTTAACTTTACATAGGGATAAGGTGGTTGAGACTTTAATGATATGAGTTGTCACACCTCATAGGATGCCAACATTTGTCATAATCTGGTTGCATCCATCTCTCCCCTTGGCCTATATAACCAAGGAATTTCCTTTGTAATTCTCACTTCTCAAGCTGAATATAGCTTTGCATTCTTCAGAGGAATACAATTTATTCCTCCTCATATTTCCAGTTTTTCTTTCCTTCAGTCATTAGATTCCTGGTAGGCTAGTTAGCAAATCTCACAAAAATGATTATAGATTTAAATGTCTACTCGATCTTGCAAACCTTGAATTTTTCATGATTTATGCATTAATACTAAGAACCCAATATATAGAATTTAGATTTATATGTTTTAAAAAGGTTTAGTAATGGATGAAAATTCCTTCATATCTTATTCCTCACACCTTGAAAATTCCCTTCATGGGTTTTAAATTAACATTGATACCTAGATTTACAAAGGAATCCAAATAGTAAAAGGTAGGTTTCATTATTTTCTTTCTCTTTCCATTTGGCAACACCCACTTTGGTGCGCTCAACAACACCCTCATTGGTGCGCTCAATTATCATCTTCTCCACAATTTCCATCCTTTTGTGGTGTCTTTATTCTCTTTCAACAATATATTTTTGTCTTCTTTCTTCTCTATTTGGTCTTGTCATGTTCACTTTTCTTGCAAATTCAAATTGTTCTCTAACCTATCTTATTTTTGTCTTGTCTCCTTTTACCATGGGTGTGATTATTTTTGGATTATATTGGTCTTTATTAATTCCCATGGTAGTTATTTAGTAACTTTTCTTATTGGTAACATCTCTTCAAGGATCCTTTTCAAAATCCCTCCCCTTTCCATTCTCCATCCCCTTGGTGTCTAACCACCTCACATAGGGTAGACACCAAGAGGACTGTTCCTCAGGTTTTCATCTCTTCCTTGGTTTTTCTTTTCTTTTCTATGTATTATTTAAAATTTAAAATTTAGAGTATTATTGACATTTATATGACCTAACTAGGGCCTCAACAATAGAACCAATTTTAGGAAGAAAACTGGGGAAACATAGACCAAATTTCTAAGCCCCAAGTGCTTTCTAAGTGTTGTAGTTTATACCCCAAACTTAGTTATATAAAAGGAGTAATGGTTTGAGTTAGAAAAAATATTAATTACTTAACCATATATATATAGCATAAAGTCATACAAGACAATGCAGATAAAATTTCAGTATCTTTATATTAGTTATCTTAAGGGAGTACAATCAAATCTCCTTATATATCTTTTTACATCATATATACAATTATCATATTGAAACATCAAAAAATAGCTTGGAGTAATAATAGGGGGTTCACCAAAATTACAACTAGTAGACCTATTCTCCTTTACTTCAGTAGGAAATGAGATCCCCACCTCAAATTGATTAACAACCCTTAGGTGAACCAAGTCAAAGTGGGAATCTTTAGATTTCCTTATGCTTGAAGGACATGGATCAAGGTCAAACAACACTTTGGAGAGAAAAACTAAAAATATTAAACTAACACCAAAATGCAATCTAACATTTGAAACAACAATATTAAACTCAAAACTGACAGAACCTACAATCAAATTGCAAATCAAAGAAGGGAATATCTGAGTGTACCTTTCACCAAAATAAATTTTAAAGCTATTTTGGGACTCATTCGCCCATGGGAAAATGGGTCCTTTTTTAGGGTTTTTTTGTAGATTTCAAGAGCCTCTGATGTAGATTTGTAGCTTTCAATTTATCCAAGTGGTAGTGTCAGAATGTCAAATAATTTTTGTAGGTGAGTTTCTGTGAGATGGCAACTTTTGTAACTTTGTCAACTCCAAATTTTTCTCTTCAGGAGATATTCAAGCTTTCTTTCACCTAGATCTGCAAACATAACATGAAATGGAGAAATTATTTGTCTTTGGTGAATGGGGGTTTGCCTTGGTCAAACCCCATTTTGGTAATCAAACCTTGAAATGAATAAAAGCATGAAAGAGGGAATGAAGAATGAACAAATCTATGTTACCACTCAACAAACCCTTGAATAAGTCCTTGAATGAAGGTTTGCAACTACATGAAATGACCTCAATGGATTTGGATCTTGACACTTGAATCTTGCTTGAAATAATGCTTTGATCACTTGATTTGATCATGAAACCCACATCACAATGTTAGCTCCAAAAACATGCATGATGCAAGAAGACTTTGATATGACAATTGGATCTTGATTACTGCAATAAAAATACGATAAATCTACCTTTGAATGCTCTTGAATTTCTTCAAAATTCTCTTGAGTTTCTCTCTTAGATCTTGAAAATTGATAGGTTCTTCTCAAAATCTTCTAGGTGAAACATAGTGAAATAACTTTGTATTTATAGGAACATGTCCTTAATTTCTCGAAATTCAAATATCACAAGCCGACATTTGAATATACACTTAGAGATATTAAAATCCCACCAAAAACATAATTTAAATTTAGGTCCTAAGGTCAAGGGAGGACCCGCTTTCCCATGGGTGAATGCGTCGCAGGTCCCTAAACCTAGGACACACATTTCTCAAGGTAAAGTGTTAAGGCATTAATAAATGCCGGATTTCCTCTTTGAAAAATATAATTAAATAGGCTTGGAAAATGAATTAAAGGGCCAATTAAGGCCAAATAAGCTCAATTAATTAAAAGATCCCTATAAAAGTGTGAAAGTGTAAAGGGATACACTTTACAACACTAAATTAAAGCAGAATTAGGTCCATTTTAACTAGGAGGGACCAAACAAGTGTGAAAATGTAATGAGATGCATTTTTCTACACTACATTTATCCCCCACTTTAGTGAGAGGATGACCTTGCATCAAAATCACACTAAAGTAGACAATCAAAACATATGTATGCAACAATGACAACACACTCAATCATACAATACCAAAGACTAAAAGAAAAGTAAAAACAAAAAAGGGCGGATCAAACCCCAACTGTTTGTCCAATGCAATGTGGATCAAGCCTCAGCTATTTATCTAAAAAAAAGTTCAAAAGAGGAACTTAATGTCCACTATGCAAACAACAATGCATGCTCACACGAGCTAATGGAACCTTATGTTGTCCACTAGGTGAGCCCCCAAAGGGTGGCTAAGTGAGAAGTCATGCCAGGTGTATAGGCTCTATCGTACAATGATAAAGTCATGCCAGGTCTATAGACTCTCATTGTATAATGAGAAAGTCATGCTAGGTCTATAGGCTTCTCTTCATACTAACCATACCAAAGCTATACCTGTAATAACTTCTATAAGGCACCACAAAAATATGAACTTTGAGCTTCACAAGGTTAGCAAGCTATGTTATGCTAAACACTTATGAACAAAAATACAAATAAACATGTTCAAATGGATTTTTCTTTGTTCATGTAAGGTCTCCTCTTAGGAAACATCATGCCTAATGTCTCCAAGAGAGGAAAAGTCTGGGACAAAATATTCACAACTTAGGGAATGCAACACATAGCATCACCACTAAGAGGAAAGTCATATGCCAAGAAAGGTCACACTCTTGGAGGACATGAAACCCAATGACACCACCAAGAAAAAGATGCATCATGAGAAGTAAGAAGATCACTCAATGAAAGTAAGGAATGTCAAAATTTTCAAAAATAATATTGCCAATGTATGCCCCCACTTTAAAGAAATTGTTGAACACCATGTTGTGAGAAATTTAATTTAAAGTAGCAAATGATCTATGCTAACAATAAAGGAGACATGAGAGATTATTTAGAAAGCCCTATGCCAAGTCATATGTTTCCAAATGAAGCTACATCATGAAAAAGAGGGGTTTCCCCCAACATGAAATCTAAAAATAACATAAGGGATCCACAGATTTAGGGTCAGTAGTCTTTGCTACAATGATATTATAGAGTTCAAAAATGTCATCATTAAATCATGGATAAAGGAAGAATGACACATAGAGAGTGAAAACAAAGAAAATATTTTGGGCCAACATGGAAGAGACCTAAACGTTTTGACATCTTGCATCATCCCCAAAAGGAAAACACAAGACAAGTGAAAAGATAAAGGATTACAACATATAGAAGAATGAAGATGCAAATAGAGGAATGCACATGAAGATACATCACACAAAACAATACGGGGGATCAAATTACACACATGCAACCAAATAAAGAACATGAAAAAGAAAACAAAGAAAAGACTAGCAAGACACATGCAAGTCAACCTATTAGTAGGTTGTGCGCATCCCAATCTTGTTCAATATATGCAAAAGGCAGACAACTAGCCAAAGGGACAACATCAAGTGCCAAACGAGGACAAGCACTAATTTCAACAATCTCTTTAGGAGGATCATCATTTAAGCCCATATAAGAAGAAAACAATGAATTCAACTCATTATGCACTTGTTCATCAATCTTAGTGGTTTCATCTTCATCCAAGTTAATCACAATATCAAGTCTAATGACAATATCCATAGAAGCTTATTGTTGTTTATGTTGCGGCAAACGTGAAGAGGCATCATGAATTGCTTGAGACAAGTTTGGATTTTTATTTTCTATGTTGTTCTTTTCTTCCTTTGTTTGCAACAAACAAGCTATAGCATGATGTCTATGCCTATGCTCTCTAGTATTTCTATTTCTTTTCATTTGGTTTTCAAGTTGAAATTATGTAGGAGCAAGTTTATCAACCATATATTTATTTTCTTCCTTTAAGGGAGGAATAGAAGGAACCATGGGAGGTTCAACCATTTTCTCTTTAGCTTTGTAAACTTGTTTGAATTTAGGAGGCACAACGGTACTAATTTAGTTATCTTGTGGCCTCTTATAGGAAATAGGTAAAGGACTTGTTATAAGTTGGTATTGGTTACTTGGAAGAGCTTTTGTTTCACTAGGAGGATCAATCATAGGTTGAGGCATACTGGTAAGGGATAACACTGTTATATGTTTTTCCTTAAACTTTTGATAGGATTAGAAAAAAATTCTTCATAGGATCTAACAGGTTCTATAGGCTTGGGCCAAAAGAAATCCAATGAGAAATTCCCTCGGGAAGACACAAGATGAAAGCCACTATGATGTACAGTAAAAATCTCATTGTTAAATGGAAACTTTAAACATTTATGCACAATCGATGAGATGATGTTCATGGAGAAAATCCATGGATAGCCTAACTTCACACAAAATTGGTCTAACGACGAGATGATGGTGGATGAGACACTTAATTGTTTCAGTTTGACTTTCAAAGGAAGAGTTATCGAACCTATTGTAGGGAAAACAAAACCATTATGTGTTTTGATCCATGCTTTCGGTTTTTCATAAGTATCTTGATAAATCTCACGCACAAATAGGAATTCTTCAGTGATCACGTTCTCTACATAAACAAGATCAATTAATATCCCATTAGTAGGCTTGTCATTGATTCTTCCAGCTATGTAAAGAGAACCATTGGGTGCATGTTTAAGTATGTCATTTTGTGAGAAAGCAATGTCAAGGGGCATATTGGTTTGACCCTTATGAGGTTTAGCTTCAATAACTCCAACCATAGATTCTATAAAGTGTTCCTCATTGTAATTCATGTTATCATCATCAGTGTCAACATTCATCACAACATTCTTTGTTTCACGAGCTTTGAAAAAGGAGATACTATGATTCAGAATAGGATTATTAAAGATTTACAAGTTTTGATTGGGAGGAGCTACAAATTTATTACCTTGATAATTAACACTACCAATTAGAATATGATTAGAATCAATGAGGTCTTGCACAAGATGTTTAAGACACTTACAATGTTCTGTATCATGTCCATTTTTTCGGTGAAAATGGAAAAAGGAATTTGGTCTATAGTTTGAAGGTAAAGGTTTAGTAGGATCAGGAGCTCTAACATGAGGCAAGGAAATAAAATTCTTGTTTAAGAGCTACAACATGATATTATGAAGGGTATTAGGAAGAGGAATTATCTATTCCTATTTGCAAATAGATTTGTCGTCTTTATAGCCACCACTTGAGTGTCAATATGTTGAGTTGGTTGAGGGGAATTTAGTTGTAAAAAGCCCTTATTTTTTTTCTTGAAAGGTTGATAGTTGGTTTGAGGTGTGGATTCAAAAATTTTAGGACGGTTAGAGGGAGTTTTCACTTCATAGCTACTAACCGAGTTTTGATAATCACAAAGGGCATTACACAATTGTGTGGAGGGAAATTTCAACATCTCAAGTTTAGCTTGGATTTTGTTTTGTAAATTGGCAATAAACATTATTTGAAAGTCAATGTTGGGAATCTTAATTTTATTTGTGAGTAAAGCATTTGATATCGCGCTATGAAATCAATGAATTTTTCATCATCCTTTTGTTTACATGTCATTAAATTAGCTAGGGTTATCTTAGGACCCATGTGAATTTGGAATTGGTTGTAAAAGGAATCAATAATTTCATTGAATGAACTAATTGAAATATTTGGTAAGGAGAAAACCACTCTAAAGTAGTATCTTTCAAGAATCTAGGAAAGAGTTTAGCCAAGAGTTTATCCTAAAAAATGTAGTCACTACATAAGGCTGTGTATGCAGAAACATGGCTAACAAGATCTCCTTTCCCACCATATTTCTCAAATCTAGGACCCTCTATACCTTGTGGCATTTGTGTTCTCAATATCTCCAAGGATAATGGGTTGGATTTGTTGTATTGTGAAGGTTGGCCATTGTGATTTTGATTCAATGTAGCAATTTGTTGTTGGAGGGATGAAATATTTTGCAAAAGTGTGTTAAGGATGGGATCATTGTTTGTGTTGTGAGATGGAGGTGAATAAGGTGGAGGTAATTCCTAAGGTTCTTAAAAATAAGGTGAGTTTAGGCCCTGATCCTAGTTTAGTGTTTAAAAAAAAAAAATTACTAATTTTTGAGGTAATTCCTAAGGTTTTCAGATTTTGGCTTGAGACAGGTGGTTATAGTTTCAAAATTCTAGAAAATGAAGTCAAAATGCAAGTGCAAAATGATGTTAAAGGGCAAACTAGGAGACCTAATTTGAAATGAAATTTTGACTCAATTTTCAAATGTAAATGAATGATGATGCAATGCTATGTAAACACTATGTAAAATGACTAATATTTTTGTATTTTCCATATTTTAAAGAATGCAAAAAAAAGGCAAACCTAAAACCCTAAAAAAGATGCAAATTAATGCAAGTTAAGAGCCCTAAATGAAATGAAAATCAATGCAATGCAATGTAAATGAATGCAAGATCTAGATCTAGGGTTGAAAATGTACTCCAAATCAACAAGTTATGATGTTCAAATGTCAGGTTCACTAGAATGAAACATCATAAAATAGGTTGGGGGAGAAAAAGTGGTTCCCCCAAATGATGATAGGTGGACCTATTCTCCTTTATTTCATTAGGAAATGAGATCCACACAAATAATTGACTTACAACTCTTAGGTGAGTCAACTCAAGGTGTGAATCTACAGATTTCCTTATGCTTGAAGGATGGGGGTCAAGGTCAAACAACACTTTGGGGAGAAAAAATAAAAATAGTAAACTAACACCAAAATGCAATCTAACACTTGAAACAAAAATATTAAACTCAATATTGACAGAATCTACAATCAAATTGCAGAGCAAAGAAGGGTAGATCTGAGTGTACCTTTCACCAAAAGTTAGTTTTTGAAGTTGTTTTGGGACTCATTCACCCATGGGTGAATGGGTCCTTTGTTAGGGTTTTCCTATAGCTTTCAAGAGCCTCTAATGTAGATTTGTAGCTTTCAATTTGTCCAAGTGGCAGTGCAAAAATGTCAAAAATAATTTCTGTAGGTGAGTTTCCGTGAGATAACAACTTTTATGACAACTTTTTCAACTTTGTCAACTTCTTCAAATTTTTCTCTTCAAGAGATCTTCAAGATTTCTTTCACCTAGATCTGCAAACACAACATGAAAGGGAAAAATTGTTTGTTTTTGTTGAATCGGGGTTTTCCTTGGTCAAACCCCGTTTTTGGTAATCATTTCCTTGAAATGAATAAAATCATGAAAGAGGGAATGAAGAATGAACAAATCTATGTTACCACTCAACAAACCCTTGAATAAGTCCTTGAATGAAGGTCTGCAACTTGCATGAAATGAATTCAATGGATGTGGATCTTGACACTTGAATCTTTCTTGAAATAATGCTTTGAACCTTGATTTGATTGTGAAACCTACATCACAATGTTAGCTCCAAAAACATGCATGATGAAAGAAGACTTTGATATGACAATTGGATCTTGATTACTGCAATAAAACTCTAATAAATATTCCTTTGAATTCTCTTGAAGTTCTCCAAAATTCTCTTGAATTGCTCTCTTAGATCTTGAAAATTGTTAGGTTCTTCTCAAAATCTTCTTGGTGAAACATAGTGAAATAACTTTGTATTTATGGGTATGTGTCCTTAATTTCTCGAAATTCAAATATCACAAGTTGAAATCTGAATATACACTTAGAGATATTAAAATCCTACCAAAAAAAAATTTAAATTTAGGTCGCAAGGTCAAGGGAGGACCCATTATTGCATGGGCGAATGGGTCCTAGGTCCCTAAACCTAGGACACACATTACTCAAGGTAAAGTGTTATGTTAAGGCATTAATAAATGCCAGGTTTCCTCTTTGGAAAATGTAATTAAATAGGCTTGGAAAATAAATTAAAGGGCCAATTAAGGCATAATTAAGCTCAATTAATTCAATTAATTAAAGGAGCCTTAAACAAGTGTGAAAGTGTAAAGGGATACACTTTACAACACTAAATTAAGGGGCAATTAGGTCCATTTTAACTAGGAGGTCCCAAACAAGTGTGAAAATGTAAAGGGATACATTTTTCTACACTACATATATATATCTTTCCTTATACTTTGTATTCCTTCTCTCTACTTCTTAAATATATTATCTTATGCATATATCTTTTACATATAATCTATACATATATTATTGCATAAACATACTCCCTCCCCTTTTGCTATTCATATCTTTTCCTATACATATATGTATGGGATGTGACCCATTTAACATACTCTTACCTCAATGGTATATTTTGACTCTTATGATCCACAAGTTCTTTGTGGCAAGATGTAGGAGGATTTGGTTGGTGGTGTTTGAACTTTTGATCTTTCCTGTCAACATGCTTCAATGAAAACATAACCATAACCTTTACATATTAGAATAACTAATTAAATTAATTATAATATAAGTTAAAATAAATCTAAATATATAAATATGATTAGCTATAAATTAACATTTATTTTTGAAGGAACACAAAGACCATTGAGAGGGGGTGAATTAGTGGACTGCATTTTTTATCTTTCTAAGCAATATGGCAATAAACATTGAAAGCATATGCCAAGAGAAAAAGAAAGGTAACTAAGCCAAACTCACAAAATGCATCCCACAACACAAGATATACAAGGAAAACCCAAGATGGGAAAAACCTCGATGAGAATAGCTGCTAGAGACTACTACTCTAATCTAGTCTCACAATAAAAATGATTTATGTTTACAATTTATGGGCACCAACCCAAAGGAACACCAATTCCAAGTTTATGAGCACCAAATCAAAGGAGCTTCTACCCCTAATCTGAGCACCCACTCAAATGATTATACAATAAAATATTTCAGATACACTTTTAGAATCATGTTACAAATGAAATTTTGTAACTTGTATAGATTTATTCACTTATGAAGACTTTGATGATTTGTTGTTCTCAACCAACTTCTAGTCTTCAATCATTAACTAACTCTACAAGTATTCTTGATTGCCTCTTTTCTGTAATTTTTCAGCTTCACACCAACCTCTATGATCTCCTCTGCATTCACACAATAATTCTCTTAAAAAACTATCAAATACCTTCACACCCTTCTACAGTAATAAATCATTCTTCACTCAAAAATGCATACTATGTTTTTACAGAGTTATCTTCTCTCTTTCTCTCCACTCATACCCTCTCTCCACTCTCTTCATACACACACACACATGTAAATCCCAAAAATGAATAACTACCTTTGTTATATGTTACTCCTATAGAACAAAGAAATTTTGTAGCCATAATCTTCTGAAGAACAACTTCTACAACTTTTTGACAACAACTTCCTGACATTCCTGTAGCAACTTTCTGCAAATTTATGATGTTCCTATAGTAGCATATGAGATGACTTATCTTTGTCATCACAACTTCTGCATTTTCCCTAATCTTCTTTAATAGTTTGCTATTTTATATTTTTGTACAACAATAAAAAAACTAAATCTTATTCTTCTTCTGTTATCCCATATGCAAGTTTTTAATACTCTTCTTGAGAAACTAAAAGATTTGATGCTACTTCTCCTATTTAGATTGGCTTCCATTAATTTAAAATTCCTCTTCCTTATTTTTAATCAAAACAACAATCAAATCCCTTTTGTATCAATGGTTTGATTTGCCCAGTTAAATCAGTTGCTTGCAAATCTGATTTCAACATCTAATCTGCAATAAATAGGAAACTTTATCTATGGTGTCATCACCACTTAACAAAATTTGCAAGAGGTATGTAAACTAAAAAGAATTATAAAATATTTTCAGTAGGCACAACTATAAAGACTTCACTACCAAGCAAAGAATCTGATTTTATTATTCACCAATGCGTCTTGAAGACAAAGAAAGAAGATTATAAAACTTGATTAAAATTTGATATGCATCAGGCTAAGATAACCACCTATCTGATATGCATTGATTTAGGGTTAAACCACCATATCTCCTGTTGAAGGAAAAAAAAAAAATTCCTTTGCATCTTACTCTTTGTTGTCATAGCATTTGAGCATTGTCATAACATCTGAGCAATGACAAAAATAAAACCAATCTCCTGTAGTCACACACAACAAAATCCTGTGCATACAAAAACCCTAGCAGATAAAAAATGAGCTAATCAGCCAACCTACACATATTCACCAAGTCATCATTATTCCACATATTCTTTGCCACATGTATGCCATGTCAGTATTCTCTAATTGGTCCAAGTTGCAAAGTTATCTTTTTGCATATTTAAATATTGACAAGTGTTGAATTTGATTTGAGTTGTGAAGTTTTTGTCACAGTGAAGTTCCTGTAGCTATGCATGTCCCTATAGATGTGCTTCTTATCCTATAGCTACACATTGTGAGGTTATCCTGTAGCTACACACTATGAGGTTCTTGTAGCATGAGTTGCAACATGAGTTACACGTAGTGAAATTCCTGTAGCATAAGTTGACATCAATGGCAATCTAAAGCCAACAATCTCAATGCCAACAATTCCCCCCTTTGCAATTGATGTCAACTAATCAATTGCTATTCTTTCAACTGAAGTTTCTCCCATTCATATAGATAAACTTCTTCATCTAGATAATATTCTCCCCCTTTGACAATGGCAAAGGGTGTCATAAGACCACTTTCAGATCATATACCAGTTTTCTTGCATAACTTTCAAATTATCTTCTCCCCCTTTGTCATAAAACTGAAAAGACATTAGACTAAACACACCACTTTTAGATTGTCCCCCCTTGTCATGAACATAACAAGATTTAGATTTGCACTAACCAAATGGTAATGCATGTTCTAGTATAAAGGACATCAATAATCTTGGACAACAAAAACTACTATTAGAGATAGCAAGTGTATAGGTGTATGATATGAGCAACAACCATCTCTCCTTGAACTTTAAACTTGAAACTTCTACCCCCTTGGAGTAGAACAAACTCAGGGATGTAAGATGAAGTATAATAGGCTCCTCCTGAATCATAAACTTCCTTATCCAACTAAGTGTTAGAAGAGGGAGATACAACTCCTAATCTCATTTTCAAATACTCAAATGTCTCTTTGCGTAATGGTTTGGTAAGGATATTAGCTATTTGCTCACCAATATTTTCAAGTTGAACTTCTTTTTCAGTCACTTTTTCTCTCAAGAAATGGTACGTAATAGCTATGTGTTTGATTCTTGAGTGCATAATTGGATTCTTAGAAATATTGATTACACTGGAATTATCACACATAATGGAAATAGGTTTTGAATATTCTACTGGAATATCTTTTAGTGTTTGTTTCATCTAGAGAACTTGAGAGCAACATGAGGCAATAGCTATATATTCTGCTTCAGCTGTAGACATCGAAATAGATTCTTACTTTTTACTGTGCCAAGAGACCAATCTACCACCAAGGAAGAAAGCACCTCCACTAGTGCTCTTCTTGTCATCTATGCACCAATCCCAATCTGCATCGGTGTAAGCTTGCAAAGTGAAGTCATCATGTTTAGCATACCATAAACCATAGGTCAAGCTACCTTGCAAATATTTGAAAATTCTTCTTACTGCATTCAAATGAGATTGTTTTGGAGAAGAATGAAATCTAGCTACCATACAAACTGCTTGTACAATATTTGGTCTAGAGGTAGTAAGGTACAATAGACTTCCAATCATGGATCTAAACATGGTTTGATCAACATCAGGTGAATCATCATTCTTGGACAACTTGCATCTAGTCACCATAGGTGTACTAATAGGTTTACAACCATCCATTTGAAACCTTTTCAACATGTTTTTAGCATACTTGGTTTGTGAAACAAAAATTCCTTTGTCTGATTGTGAAATTTACAAACCAAGAAAGTAGGACAACTCATCTATCATTGACATTTCAAATTCTTGTTGCATTTGATCAACAAATTTCTTGCACAAATTGTCATGACTTCCAACAAAGATGATATCATCTATATAAACAAGAACAATAATCATAAGGTTACCTTCCACTTTGGTGTATATATTTCTATCAACATACCCTTTCCTAAAGCCTTGCTGGTGTAAATAGTTGTCCAGTCTAGAGTACCATGATTCAGGTGCTTGCTTTAACCCATATAGTGCTTTTCTCAATCTACATATATAATCTCCTTTTTCAAGTGACTCAAACCCTTCAAGTTGTTCCATGTAGACTTCTTCCTCAAGATTACCATTCAAGAATGTAGAATTAACATACATTTGATAAACTTTGTAGTTCTTATATGTTGAGAATGCTAAGAACTTTCTAATAGCCTCTAGTCTTACAACTAGGGAAAATGTTTCCTCAAAATCTATTCCCTCAACTTGTGAGTATCCCTTGCATACTAGTCTAGCTTTATTTCTAATCACTTTACCTTCTTCATTTACTTTGTTCCTATAGACCCATTTTGTGCCAATAATGTTCTTATTAGTTGGCCTTGGAACTAAATCCCATGTTTTGTTTCTTTCAATTTGTTGTAGCTCCTCTTTCATAACCTTTATCCAATCTTCACTCTTGTTGGCCTCATTGTAACTCTTCGGTTCTATTTTAGTTAGAAGACACAAGTTGACTTGATCATCATTTCTAGCATGTCTTCTTCTAGTTTGCACACCAGTATCTTTGCTTCCTATAATCTGATCTTCAGGGTGGTACTTCTGAACATACTTGCTTGGGGGTTTGTTTGGAGTTTTTTCAACTACGTCTTCTACATTTTTCGATTGCTCTTCACCTTCATTATGATGTTCTTCAATCTAATTTTCTGATTTTTTCGTTTCATCTATTCTTACATGTACACAATCAACTACTCTCTTGAGGCGTTTATTGAAACACTTATATGCCTTACTATGAGTTGAGTATCCTAAGAATATTCCATCATCACATCTTGCATCAAAACTACCAAGCCCATCATCATCTTTCTTAATGAAACACTTGCTACAAAAACCTTGAAGTATTTGACAAGGTTTCTTACCATACCATAGCTCATAAGGTGTCCTTTTACTATTCACTCTTAGCTAGGCCCTGTTTAGTGTGTATACTACTGTATGAACAACCTCTTTCCAATAAAAATCTAGTAGATTTAACTCATTAAGCATACTTCTTTCCATTTATTTCACATTCCTATTCTTGCTCTCAACAACTCCATTTTGTTGAGGTGTTCGGGCAGCAGAGTATTGTCTTCTAATCCCATGTTCACAATAGTATTCAAACTGATTTGATGTAAATTCTCCACCACAGTCTGATCTTAAACATTTCAACTTGAAACCACTTTCTTTCTCAACCATTTTTCTAAATACCTTGAACCTTTCAAATGCTTGTGACTTATACTGTAGGAAAGTTACCAAAGTCATCCTTGAGTAGTCATCAATCAACAACATAAATTATTTGTCACTGTTTAAAGATCTTGTCCATGTAAGACCACATAAATCAATATGTACTAACTCAAGTGGCCTTGTGGTTGAGTACTCTTTATTCTTGAAACTTACTTTGGTTTGCTTCCTTTTTCGACATTTATCACAAATAGTGTTTGTTGGTTTAGTTATCTTTGGCATGTGTCCCACATAACCTTTTGAGCTTACATTGACAAGATTGTCAAAATTTGTGTCCTAGCCTCCTGGGCCATAAACAACTCTCATTCATCTATCCAATCATACATTGAGCTTCATGTCATTCTCTCAAGTTGTAGACATTTCCATCTATTATTTTACCTTCAAAAACTAATTTTCTATTGTTCTCTTTCCTAATTTCACATCCTTTGGAATCAAATAAAAATTTATAACCGCTGTCACACATTTGACTAACACTAAGTTATGTTTTAGCCCTTCAACATAGTATACATCCTTTGTGAGCAGTTTCCCATCAATGCTTAGGATTCCTTTACCTTTTATCTTGATTAAGGAGTTATTACAAAGCTTAACTGAACCACTGTTCTAATCTTCTAACTGTTTGAATTTATTCTTGTCTCCAGTCATGTGGTTGGTGTAGCCACTATCTATTACCCATAGATTTTTCTTCTCTATGTGTAATGTTGTTTGTGATAACATGCTTGGTTGAACTCTGTCTTTACTCACCTCTTTCCATTCTTGCTTGGTTTCATTCTTCTTTGCTGCTACTTTTTTGTTTATTTTTGTTCTTGGGGGTAGCAACTACATTCTTTTCATGTTTAGTAGATATTTCTCTACAAAAAATTGCAGTGTGTCCATAGTTATGACAATAGTAGCATTCAATATTCTCATTTCAAACATAGGAAAGTTGAAGCTTTTACTAGTTTGACTTAAACTTTTACAATCTACACTCTTATATCCCAAATTATTGCAATTGTAGCACACAATATCCAAATCTCTCAATGGTGCAAAATAATTTTTTCTCATGAAATTTGGAACTGCTCTTTTCAACATTTTGCAATGTATGAACTTATGACCATATGCATTGCATCTAAAACAATAACCATATAATTTAGGGGCGTACCAATTATTATAGTGAAAAATGCTTCTAGTTGTTTCCATAACAGTAGTAGACCTTCTCATTCTTGGGGCAACAACATTAACATGTAGGACATCATTGTTATCCTTTGGGGCAGCAATACCATCTCTTGGGGAAGCAATGTTTTCACTTGTGGCAGCAATGAAATTAATCTTCTTCTTGGGTTTTTCACCCATATTAGAGCTCTCACCATGTTCATAGCCAACACTACTATAATCTTTGTTCTTTTTTTTCTTACTAAGTATATCATTCAGTGCATTAGTGTTGCTCTCATTTTTCATTCTCAACTTTAGATCTTCTTGACAAGTTTCTAACTCTTTCCTCAGAGTTACTATCTCTTGTTCCAACACATGACATTCTTTTTGCTTTGCTTCAACTTTTGATTTTAAAACTTCACCCATTCTATGTGCTTCTTCAACCTGAGTCTTTAGAGTGACAATACTCTTTTCTAACTGGTCTTGTTCTTTTAAGGTACTATTCTTGAATTTGGTATGTTATTTATTCAACCTATCTAATTTATTAAGATCACAAATTATCTCTTCTTCAAGATCAACCTCAACATCATCTTCATCTTCCTCATCACTATCAACTGTATTTGAATTTTCAGATTGAGTACTATTTTCATCTTTGAAGTCTTCTTGTCATTTAGAACTTCTCGAGCCATGAAGAGATTAACCTCTTTCTCATCTTCACTAGTGTCTTCAGCTAAATCGCTTTCATCATATGATGCTTCACTTTCAATAATGAGAAGACTTCTCTTCTTCTGAAAGTTTTTCTTCTTGGATTTGTAAAACTTTTTAGGTCTAAACTTATTAGTTTCTTTAGTGTTTTCTTCCTTCTTCTCATAAGGGCACTTAGCAACAAAATGTCCAATCTTTCCACAATTAAAACACTTAAAGGGTAGCTTGTCCTTATACTTGCCCGATCCTTTCTTTAGTTTCATGAAAAAATTTGCTTCAGCATTGTCGGGATCTTCTTGATCAATGTTTGCTGCTACTTCTTTTCCTTTCTTCATTGAGTTGAAGGAAACTTCTCTCTTAGAAGGTTCAACACTCACAATACTCATTTCATAGGATGATAATGAACCTAATAATTTATCCATGGAGAAAGTATTCAATTCTCTAGCTTCTTCTATGGCAAAAAATTTAGTGTCATATCTTGTAGTTAATGACCTTAGAACTTTCTTAACAATAAAATTATCATCAATTTCTTCATCAAGTCCTCTTACAACATTGACAATCTCATCCACTCTTAGTAGGTAATCAACAATATTTTCATCATCCCTCATCTTCAGTCCTTCAAAATGAGCGCTGAGATCTTGTAATTTATCTTCCTTCACATTCTCATCACCTTCATAAGTCTTTTGTAGTTTATCCCAAGTTTGTTTTGCAGATTTGCAGTGCATAACTTTGACAAACTCAGTATTAGAAAATCCACTAAGAATAGCATGCTTGGCCTTGGCATTGTACTCATATTCCTTTTTAGCATCAAGATCAGTTGGAGGAGTTTGGGGAACATTATAACCATTTTTTACAATTGACCAAACATCACAACCTAAGGAGGACAAGTAGGTTTCCATTCTTCTACTCCATAAGGCATAGTTAGTTCCATCAAACATAGGTACTTTCACGGAAGCAGATTCATGCTTAGCCATTGTGTTCACAAATCATAATCTACCCAAGCTGGAGAAAGATTTCTGATAGGGAACCTGAGACTTTGATACCAATTGAAGGAACACAAAGACCACTAAGATGGAGGGTGAATCAGTGGACTACAATTTTTTATCTTTCTAAGCAATATGACAATAAACACTGAAAGCATATACCAAGAACAAAAGAAAGGTAACTAAACCAAACTCACAAAATGCATCCCACAACACAAGATATACGAGGAAAACCCAAGATGGGAAAAACCTTGGTGAGAATAGTTGCTAGAGACTATTTCTCTAATCTAGCCTCACAATAAAAATGATTTCTATTTACAATTTATGGGAACCAACCCAAAGGAACACCAATTCCAAGTTTATGAGCACCAACTCAAAGGAGCTTCTACCCCTTATCTGAGCACCCACTCAGATGATTATACAATAAAATATTTCAGATACACTTTCAGTATCATGTTACAAATGAAATTTTGTAACTCATATAAATTTCTGCACTTGTGAAGACTTTGATGATTTGTTGTTCTCCAACAACTTCTAGTCTTCAATCATTAACTAACTGTACAAGTATTCTTGATTGCCTCCTTTCTATTCTTTTTCAGCTTAACACCAACCTCTATCTCCTCTACATTCACACAATAAGTATCTTTAAAAACTATCACATGCCTTCACACCCTTCTACAGTAATAAATCGTTCTTCACTCAAAAATGCATACTCTATTTTTATAGAGTTATCTTCTCTTTTTCTCTCCACTCGTACCCTCTCTCCACTCTCTTCATACACACACACATTTACATCCCAACAATGAATAAATAGCTTTGTTATATATTACTCCTGTAGAACAAATAAATTTTGTAGCCCTAATCTTCTGAAGAACAACTTCTTCTGCAACTTTCTAACAACAACTTCCTGACATTCCTGTAGCAACTTTCTACAATTTTTTGATATTCCTGTAGTAACATATGAGACAACTTATCTTTGTCATCACAACTTCTACATATGCCCTAATCTTCTTTAACAGTTTGCTATTTTATTTTTTTGTAGAACATTAAAAAACTAAATCTTATCCTTCTTCTGTTATCCCATCTACAAGTTTTTAATGCTCTTCTTGAGCATCTAAAAGATTCGATGTTGTTTCTCCTATTTAGACTGGCTTCCATTAATTTAAAATGCCTCTTCCTTATTTTTAATCAAAACAACAATCAAATCCCTTTTGTATTGATGGTTTGATTTGCCCAGTTAAATTGGCTGCTTGCAAATTTGATTTCAACATCTAATCTGCAATAAATAGGAAACTTTATCTATGGCGTCATCACCACTTAATAGACTCTGCAAGAGTTATGTAAACTAAAAAGGATTATAAAATGTTTTCAGTAGGTGCAGCTACAGAGACTTCACCGCCAAGCAAAGAATTTTATTTTATTATCCGCCAATGCATCTTGAAGACAAAGAAAGAAGATTATAAAACCTGATTAAAATTTGATATGCATCAGGCTAAGATAACCGCCTATCTGATATGCATTGATTTAGGGTTAAACTGTCATATCTCCCATTGAAGGAAAAAAAAAAAAAAAAACTTCCTTTGCACGTTACTCTTTGCTAGACATCATAGCATCTAAGCGCTATCATAACATCTGAGCAATGACATAAATAAAACCAATCTCCTATAGTTGCACACAACATAATCTTGTGCATACAAAATCCCTAGTAGATAAAAAATGAGTTAATCGGCCAAACCTACACATATTCACCAAGTCATCATTATTCCACATATTCGTTGCCATGTGTATGCCATGCCAATATTCTCTAATCAGTCCAAGTTACAAAGTTGTCTTTTTGCATATTTAAATATTGACCAGCATTGACTTTGATTTGAGCTGTGAAGTTTCTGTCGATGTGAAGTTCCTGTAGCTATGTGTGTTCTTATACCTATGCTTCTTATCAGGTTATCTTGTAGCTGCACACTATGAGGTTACAAATTATTATATTGAGTATAATTATAAGAGAATAAATTAATTATGGAGAAACAATTTCATTATATGAAAATAAATTGTTATATAAAAGTACCAATAGTGGCTAGTACTTGCCTTTATAGTATTATAATTATTGTTTTCTAGATTTGGATAAAAATAAATGTAAGTTTTATTAATGTGAATAAAAATAAATATAAGTTTTGTAATAATAATGTTTTAGTATTATTGTTAATTAGTTCTTTGCATGACCTAACCCTGACCCTAACTCACATCCTGACTCGCACCTTAATCCTAATCCTAACCTTAACCCTAACTCTAACAATAAATTCTAAACCATTATCCTAATCCTAGACCTAAAAATTTATGAATTAATATTGGGAATAAGATTTGGAATAAAGATATTAGATGAATAAAATTTTGGAGCATTATATCTATTAATCATATTTTAGTGTTTTTTATTAGTAATTTAAAAAAAAATTATTTTAATTTTTAATAGTTCTAACTATAGCGTATTCTTAATTCTAATCCTAATCCTAATTATAATGCTTTTAGGATTATAATAATTAATAATAATAGGACTAGAATTATAATTTAATTAATAATTATAATTATTTTAATGCAATTTTTATTAGTATTTATGTATGTTTTGAAGTTAATAAAATTTGGAAAATAAAAAAATAGCAATGTGAAATGCTTAAGATTTTTTTTTTTAATTGTGTAAAATCAAATCCCTATAAGATTATCTTTATATGCTAATTTAAGTTTTATTTTATTATTTTAATACTAATCCAAATCTCAATAAAATAGCTAATTGATTTTTGTAAGATTTTTTTAATTAAAAAAAACAATTACAAACATTAAAAAAATTCTTTAAAAATGAAAGTAATATTTATTTATTTTAGAAAGATTTAATGAAATGACTTTTATAAAGTAAAATGAAAAATCATTTTTTTTAAAATGTTAAAAAAATGGTCTACATTGCTTTCCCTACAAATTTGCCTATAACCCCCCAAACTTCTTAATCAAGAAAAATAATTTTTACAATTTTTAAAGTTAAGTATTTAACATGTTGAGTTTAAAAATAAATAAATTATATTTAAGAACATAAAATTCTAGATTTAAAACCAACTTATTAATAACTAATGAACAAAATGAGTTAAAAGAACTAATTGCAATAGTATTATGCTATGCCTCATAGCAAGTACTAAAAACATGTCACTTATATCTTGTTGTACTCATCACTTACACCCATGTGAAAGATATTCAACTATGTTTTGATGTAGCTAGGTTCTGAAATTGAATTAGCACCCATACTTATCATTTAAATTATTAAATAATGTAATTCTATTTACTACACAAACTCTTTTATCTAAAAAAGTTACAATGAATAGAGGTTTAGCCAAAAAAAATTAAAAAATTAAAAATAAAATAGAATAAAACCTATTCATAAGTAACAAAGCAATCATTAGGGGTGGTGGGCCTAGTTCGATTGGCTAAACCATTCTCTTGCAGAGAAGACGTCATGAGGTCTAGCCTCCTCATTGTCCCCATGGTACTAGAGGGTGTGTCACACCATTGTCATCCATCACTCTTTGACTTAAACCAAACTTATTATAATTTTGCTCTTTCATTTGTTGGAGTTGATTCGTGCTTTAGCATTCTTCTTTGATAAGACCTTAGCTAAAAATAAAATTTGAAGAAAGATATTAGAGTAAAGTCTAAAAGATATTAGAGTAAAGTCTAAGACCTTAGCTTTGTGAAAAAAATACAATTTGAAGAAAGATATTAGAGTAAAGCCTATGAATTACAATTGTTAAAGAACAAAGTAGTACATCTAGTTTTCCAAATATGCTTTACAATAACTTGTCTAAAGACAATAGTCTATTGTTTCTTGACAAAAGAGTAGTCCCAAAATATATGTTTTATGTTTTCCATACCTGGGCAAAAAAGACTTCTTATTGATTGAACAATGATAAATTTCAATCTATCCCCAACAGGTAGCTTGCAATGTAAAATATTTCAAACCAAAATTTGTGTTTCAAAATCTGCTTTTGATTGCCAAATTTGAGCACTCATTTTGGTTCAAAGTTTAACACTAAATCTCTACTTCCATTTATGATTGAGATGGAGAGTAAGAGGTCAATGAGGAAGGTTCTGAACATAAACTTCTTTTAAATGAAGATAAATAAAGTGACTAAAAGACAGCCCTCTCTAATCTTATAAAAAAATTGCATTCCATGAAAATATACAACTTCATAGAAAGTTCTATTGATAATAAAGACTCCACAAATATTGTAAATTGTTTATACTTATTGTTCAACCCATAATTTTCTTTGATATTTTGTCATGAAGCTCAATCAAAAGTATTAAAATCTCTAATATTTTTAAATTGTTGAATTCCTTTCTTAACAAATAGTAAACATGTTTTAGGAAAGTTAATGATCAATGATTGATTATGATAATTGATAAGCTTATTCCACCAAATAGAATGAAACAAAACTGAAATCATATTGAAATGAAGAACATTCTACTTCACAAAATGAGATACTTATTGTCAAGCTTTCTAGATTATAAAAGAACAAAAAAATTAAAGAAAAGAGACATGAAGATTTTATGTAACCAATTAACTGCTCGACACCTTGACAAAAGCTTCCATTATTTGATGACGAACCGAAACCTTAAAAATCAAAGTTTGTCTAAAAGAAAAAAATTGAAGTCATTCTCATCGTTAACCTCTAAAAATACACCATTACCCACTCCGAAAGATTTAGAAAGAAACTATGAATGAATGGATTTAAAATCTAGAAGAATGACTGGCCTACAGTTGAATCAAAATCCTAACCGTTTAGAAGAACAATGATTTTCCACACGCATGCTTTTAAATTAAAAAGAACTCATTAATTAAATCTGCAAGCTAAGGTATCATCTCGATGGTGCCAATGTCTCTAGTATTCAGAAACGTCACCCTTCGATCAGCTATTATTGCCGTGTCCATCTCTCCAATCAAGTATAAACACACTAACAATTATCCCACAACAATATGCTTCCCCAACATACCCAAAGCAGCCCAAACTACGCACTACAACACCATGAAAGAAATTCCCAAGACCTGCAAAGTTGCTGTAATTGGGGCAGGAGCAGCCGGGCTTGTAGCTGCCAGAGAATTAGACAGAGAAAACCTTCAAATTGTTGTTTTTGAACAATCTGATAATGTGGGTGGCACCTGGGTTTATGACCCACATGTGGAATCTGATCCCATGGGCCTCGATCCCAACCGTAAAGTGGTACACAGCAGCATGTACTTGTCCCTCCGTACAAATCTGCCACGTGAACTGATGGGATTTCTCGACTACCCATTTAAGGTGGTGGAAGGGAGGGATTGCAGGAGGTTCCCTGGACACAAGGAAGTTGCATTGTATTTGGAAGATTTTGTCGCTGAATTTGATTTGCTGAGGTTTATTAGATTTAGAACAAAGGTGGAGTATGTGGGTATGGGTAACAATGGTCAATGGATTGTGAGGTCTCGTGCAGACAGGACAGACTTTAGGGAAGAAATTTATGATGCTGTAGTGGTGTGCAATGGACATTATACTCAACCTAGAATTGCAGAAATTTCAGGTACTGTAAATATGGATGAAACTTCCACCGGCTAGCAAGTTTTCTATTTGGGAATAAACCAGATAAACTGTTATTTTTATATGTAGAAATTTCTCAGTTCAAAGCTATTAGATATTAATAGACATAATATTTTCACAGTTCATGAGATTAGGCTAGAAAGCTTTTCTAAAAAAGTTTATGCCAATTTTTTCAAGAACAGAGGTGATAAAAACAAATGCTATGTGGAATCGCAAGATTAACTCAAATAGTAGTGCCATCAATGTGAAGGGGAGATGAGCTAGGGTGGCACGGAAATGATAAATTAAATTAAAGCAAAATTAAATTCAAAAATTAAAATTTACAAGAATAAGAAAAATTTGAATAATTTAATTTAATATATTGATTTGCTCATCTCCCCTTGACGTTGATGGCTTTACTTGTTGACCTAATCTTGCAGTTCCTCATAACATTAGGTTTTTTTTTTTCATTTGGATGATCATGGAGTGTGATCTGACATGCTATGCAAATTTTTGGGCTATTAGATATTTTGTTTGGAATTAACTGCTTAAAGTATATGATACCGAATCCATTCCCTTAATGACCTGGGTTTCATGATTAGTGATTCACAAGACCCCATCTTTCATGAGTTTGAGTGGTCAACTTGACACTCATTGCAATAAAAACTGTCAGTGTAGAAATATACATCAGGAGGCAAGTCCATATGTTGTCATGTTAAAGATGTCATCTGGTACTAAGGCAATAGGCCCATGGAGCCACACTACTGCTGAGAAATTTTGGTAGTACCTTGCAGTTAAATGGCTCTGTGCAAGATGGAATTCATCTCTCTGATCTAGATTTTCATGATTTTGCATTAAAATTACCCTTCAAACCTTCTCAGGAAAAACAAATCACTATGTATAGATTCATCGCTCTGCTACAACTTTTTGTGATTTTGCATTGAAATTACCAGTAGGAACTTTTCAGAAAAAAAGTGACTATGCACAATTTGCCCTATCTGAGTGGGTGATGGAAATTTGCATCTCTCCATCGCTACCTTTCAAAGTCACTGACCCAACTCAGCTCGAAACTTTAAGGTGAAGACTCACTTTTTTCCAATTTCACTCTCAAAGGTTTCACACAACCATCCATGCAGGAAAAATAGAACTCCCCATAATGTGTACTTTGTGGATCCCTTTGGCTTGTGGTAATTGTTTTTTCATGACTTAATTACAGATTTGTTGACTCTAACCTACCTTGTAGCATATTCCTTCTTGTGTATTTTGGGACACAGTCTCTGATGTGGGTCTTCTTATACTTAACAATCTCTCATATGAATAATGGAATTACTCAGAAAAATTGACTAGTGACATTAGATTTTTGAGATATTTTCCAACGTTTCTCATTTTCAAAACAGTGTAGATTATCTATTGTTACGGTCTAGAAAACCAGGACATCAGATACCAAGAAAGGTAAGAAGATTTGTTATAGGCTATAGCACTAGTAGACAGTAAACCTATATAAAAAGACAGATTGATGAGAAAAGATGATGACTGTTGACAGGCCCACTAGGCATTCAAGTAAAGCCCTTCATAGAGTCAAGATTCGGCAGTTATCCGATTTATCTGTTTTTTGTGCGCCTGACAGCTATTTTGGTAAGCATTTACTTATGCACCGTTTAAGAGCATTTGAGACTGGATCTTCAGTTGTGAGGTAATGTTTGTTTTCTAGCATCAATTTGTTGGCCCTTGTTTATCCCTACCATTTCCGACTGGTTTGTTACTTTGCCATTTTCAGGATTGAATGTGATTGAAATTACGTGAAAAAGTTACTAATCAATAACTTGAGATTGATTTGACCAGGCTACAGGCCCAACATAAGGGATTTAGCACCGAAGACATGATAGTATATGCCGTAGTTTGTGAAGTAGATTCAAACAAGGAATGCATCCTCTCTATTAAAGTAGTTTGGAAGTAGATTCAAACAAGGAATGCATCCTCTCTATTAAAGTAGTTTGGAAGTAGATTCAAACTTTTACAATTGCTTAATTGGTGTTTGTGCACTCACTGAAGTTGACGAGTCTTGTTATACATGATGAATAATTGTACTTAAGGAGATTAGTGCATAGAAATGGTTACCTAGGGTTCTTATCTTTAAGAAAGGAATCATTTGAATAACTGATCCACCTTCAACCTAACAAACATTATGATTTAGGAAAAACAGTTATGCCTAGAACTCCACTTCGTGTGGGATTGGTACCATCAGAAGCTTTATAGTTTATACTATGTTGTTGATGATTCAAATTACAAGTGTAACAAGTATCCAAAGTCCTTCAGGTGAGGCCTTGCTAGTTATTAAAAGAAGTTCAAGAAAAGCCATGGCAACATGTATTCTACTAAAATATTCTGTCTGATTTGCTCTATGACCATATCCATCAATTATGTTCAGTTTCATTGGTTCTGTTTTTAGGTTGTACATGTGCAGCTGCAACTAGAGAGGAATGTTTCCCAAGAGGTGTTCTAGTGCAGCTGAGTTCAACTTTGGAAAACTAAAAGGGAAAGAAATGCAAGTGCGGCTAATGAGGAAGACTTGCGAGCTTAATCAGAATCTATTGTCAGATTCCTATGCTCACAAAAACTTGATAATCTAAAGAAATATATTTTATTATTTAGAGATCACACTCCAGCACAATAAGGCCTTGTGCCTTTTTAATCCTACGAAATAAAGTACGAGGGTATACAAAAACCTGGATTCATACAGATGTTAAATTCTCCAATTCTACTGTATTATATTCTAATGTGAAATTGAATGGAAAAATTAATGCAAAAGCAAATTTGAAACCTAAAAAATATTCTCCAATGGTAATAATTTGTCTCAGTTTTAATTAAGTTTTAAAAAGATGTGATTGTTAGGTTGCAGACCAATTTAATAAGTACTTTACACTTTAATTTATTCAGCTTATATTGAGGTTGCTGGTCTATATGCTTTAGAAGTTCAGTCAATGACTATTATTTAATACACTGTACAGGTATTGATAGATGGCCAGGAAAGCAAATGCACAGTCATAATTACCGTGTTCCTGATCCATTCCAAGATGAGGTACTTGAAGATGAACCTGACAATTTACTTCTGTGCCATATGGAGATTATACAATTTTGTGAAAGTAAAAACTGGTTCGGTAGTTTAGGAGGATTTTGGCAAGCATGAAAGTTTAAATAGCAAAGATACAGAATGAAATTTTAAAAAATAGCTTGCTGTAGAAACCCCCTACAAATTCATTTTTTTGATTTGCTCTATGCAACTAGTAATTGGAGTTTCAAGATTAGCCTCTAGTACTCAAAGGCTGTAACTCAAAGCATTGTCTACAACGAGATAAACCACAACATTTTACCACAGTCTACAACGAGATAAACCACAACATTTTACCACAGTCTGAACTTTACCTAAGTCTTTATGAATATGGCAATCCATTACATCAGTTTTCTGTTTTCCTTGTTGATTTCCCTTCTTATGTAGTTCTTTTCTTCCTTATCTAATGTCTAGAGTCTCAATTCATAATGCTTATGTGATTATTTATAATTTAAACAAAAGTCTACATAGTA